>CAJNIZ010006430.1:0-17732 GCA_905231905.1 Symbiodinium pilosum
AAGGGTTTAGGGTTAAAGGGTTTAGGGTTAAAGGGTTTAGGCGGTTTAGGGTTTAAGGGTTTAGGGTTAAAGGGTTTAGGGTTTAAGGGTTTAGGGTTTAAGGGTTTAAGGGTTTAAGGCTTTAGGCTTTAGGGATAAGGTGCGGTCCACTTGAAGTCTTATAAGAGTGCTTCGGTCACAAAAATCACCCCGACCCAAGTTTTTAAACCATCCCCTGAACTTTCAAGTGCGAATCTCTTTGGAGTCTCCAAGAAGCAGGCTTTAGGGTTTAGGGTTTGGGGAGGGGTCTCTGCTGGGCGTCGCCATAGCAAGCGTCATTATCTTGTTGACGTCTGTAGGAATAAGGGATCATAATCCCAATATAGCCCCTATAAAATGCATTCCCTTATTCCCTACTAGCCCCCACGAAGTTATAGCACTTGGGGGTATCTTCTGGGGACGTCCCTTTTGGAAACCCACTCGGGAACCCTAAGAACCTCAACCACCCAACCCCCATCAGCCCCGAAACCCGAAACCAAACCCTAAACCCTAAACCCCAAAACCCTAAAACCCTGAACCCCAAACCTTAAACCTGCAAAGGGCGGGACATTACAAAACAAAGATTGGCAGCGCCTGGCCGGTGACTCGATGCCTCTCGCTCAGGAGCCCCCCACACTGTAATAGTGGTATCAAATCCAACCCATCAGTGTCGGTTTCGGTTTTAGGGTTTAGGGTTTAGGGCTTAGGGTTTAGACCAGAAAGATCTGAGAAACACGTGGGGAATTCTGCAGGGGTCATATGGGGCTCATTAGGGGCTTATTATAGGGAATCTAAATTCCAGATCCACCCTGTGGTCTGGATGCGGTTCAGGGCTACACGCGCTGTAGTCTAAACTCCCACTATACCCTTTAGTAACCCCTGCAATTCTCCCCTAATATAATCCCTTGAATACCCCCTTAAGGAGTTTACACTGCAGCTCACACGGAACTATACATGGATTTCAAAAGGAGTTGTGGGGGCCTGCTCCCTGCAATGTGTCCACTCTAGGTAGGTACATTACGAACAGCCTAAACCCTAAACCCAATTGACCAGTTCTAGGTTCCCCAGTAGCCCCTTTACAATACGCATACCCTTTTTCTTAATGTTCAACTTTAGTAGGGAGACCTCAAAATAAAAAGCGGAAAAGGGCACCACTGGGGTACCTAGAGTTATAAGGGCTGATATGATATATGTTACCCTAAACCTATCACTGCAGTTTTTCTTACCTAGCCCTGAACCCTGCAAGACCCCTACATAAACCCAGTTTCCACCTCGTGTTCCACAAGCTTTTCCATGTGATTATCCAAACCCCATATACGCTATAGTCTAAGCTCCTAGACTCGCCCTTAATAAGCTCTATAACAGAATATAATTCCCAAAATAACCCTCTTTAATTGAGTTTAGACTGTAGCTCATATATCTCGATGGTAGCTTTACTTGGAGATTCAAGGTAAGTCTCGCGAATGGGTTTAGGGTTTAGGGTTGAGGGTTATAAGCCCTCTAATCCTCGGGTCTGTCTATCATGGGATCATAGATTTAAGTGTACTTGTGTTATAATTTCCCCGAACCTCCAGGTAGACTCTACACCAGAAAACCCAGAACCCTCAACCCCTAACGATAAACCCTAAACCCTAAACCCCGATCCAGCTATGGAAAGAACAGGGGAGCGAGTTCAGGGTTTCGAGTTTAGGCTTTCGGGATGAGTCAGTCCTTCTTCGGTGGGATACCTCTTGGGCTGCAACATTAAAAAAGTAGGTAACAACAACTTCCCAGCTGGGGCGGGATTTAGAGTTTTGGGTTTGCAGCTTCCGGTTGATACTAAAAATTCTGCATGACCCTAATATACTATAGTACCAAAATTCCCAATGCAGTAAGTACTTCAGGTCATACAGGAATTTTAATTTGATATCCACCGTAGTTGCCTGTGGATGTTTGGATTCAGCAACATAATTCGCGAGCCACAACACCTTGACTAACACAGACTCGAACCCTGAAACAAAAGACTGATTCCAATCCAAAAGTGCCAAGCGTAAAGAAAAATGACCATGATCCCCAAATCACATTCCGCCCCAACAACAATTCGTGGGAAATCTCTGGCGAATCAACGTATCAAGGGTTCAGCTGGGCTTAGATATGCAGTTTAAAGCTTAGGGTTTAGGACGCCGGTTTGGGGTGATGAAGCTTCACTTCCATATGACCTTTACAGCTTGAGCCATCAGTCTTGCTTCCAAGTCAAGTCTCTCAAGCCTCGGCCCATAAAGCCTTGAAAATCCAGGAAAACTGCCAAACCCGAAACCCCATATGAGACACAGATGCTTGAAGGTTCATGAAGCTTAACAACTGCTTATAACTTACAGCCCCTTACTGGGCATGTGTAGGTTACCCCGATTACAAATACGTAGGGTTACAAAGATGTTACAATGTAGTTACGAACTCTCATGTACCCTACACCCTAAGCCCTAAAACCTAAA
Source organism: Symbiodinium pilosum (assembly GCA_905231905.1). Taxonomy (NCBI): domain Eukaryota; class Dinophyceae; order Suessiales; family Symbiodiniaceae; genus Symbiodinium; species Symbiodinium pilosum. The sequence goes on from CAJNIZ010006430.1 coordinate 2,490, forward strand.
CCCTAGACCCTACACCAGGTGCCATGAACCTTCAAGAAAGGATCCCTGTGAGGCTTTAAGGTATAGGGTTTAGGATCTATTGCTTCGGGCTTCGGGTTTAGGAGTTTGGGGTTTGGGGCTTAAGGTCTGATATTTAGGGGTCCTATGCGGCTCATACCATGTTCGGCCGCCTACCTGGGATGGTTTGTCACGGGTGGGGAAAGGAAGCGTTTATGGTTTGGGGTTTATTACCATTACTTGGGGTTTGGGGGCGGATTTTGGATTTCAAAATCTCAAGATTAAGGAAATTGGGGAGCCCTAAGTAATGGTAAGTTTATATGGTCTTGAGGGTTTAGGGTTTAGGGTTGAAGGTTTAGGGCTGGGTACCCAGCTGATAACTACCCAGCTGGAAGTGTCCTTGAACCTAGACCCTAAACGCTGAAACCCTAAATCCAAAGACCAAAGCCTGAACACCAACACCCTAAACCATTCAACACCTGAACCCCGAACCCCCTACATATCCTGATATATCAACCCTCTCAAGCCCCGTCTACCCCCATACAACCCCCATAGAACCCCAAACCCTGAACCCTAAACCCTAAACCCTGAACCCTAAACCCTAAACCCTGAACCCTAAACCCTAAACCCTGAACCCTAAACCCTAAAACCCTGTCAATACCAACCTCGGGTGCGGAGGTCACCTGGGAAGCTAAAGGTTTCGGGTCTAAGAGTTTGGAAATTAGGGCTTAAGAATTAAGGTTCAAGAGTTTAGGGTTTAGGGCTTAGGGCTTAAGAGCTTAAGGGCTTAAGGGCTTAGAGTTTAGGGTTTAGGGCTTAGGGCTTAAGGGTTAAGAATTGAGGGTTTAGGGTTTAGGGCTTAGGGTTTAAGAGTGTAGGGCTTAGGTTTTATGATGTAGACCCCTGATTCATAAACCCCCTCCCCTTAATAGGGATTAGAATAGGGATCCTAACATTTAGGCCCTCAAAAAGAGTGGTTTATTTCATCAGGGTGCTTCCTTGAAAACCCCAAAGAATATAGAACACTGCCTTGTTTGGCTCTGTTTAGGAGTTTTGGGTGATTATTTTGCCTATTCTTTGCGGTCCAGGTGATAGGGAAACTTAAACCCTAAACCCTAATCCCTATGAAGATTTTGGGGGTTGAGGGCTTAGGACGAAGGAGATGGCCTGGAGAAATGGGCTGCGGGAACTAGTCTAAGAGATACTTATGATCTACAGTCTAAACTCCTAGCATCCCCCTTAATAACCCCTATGATACTCCCTTTAGAATCTCCGAGATAACCCCCTTTAAGGAGTTTAGACTATAAGTTACATTAGACACCAAGATAGAAAAATGTTTACTATAGGGGTCCCCAAGATGGTACCCCTGGTTTTGGGAAACCCCAGAAGGGGGCTAGTGTGCAGTAGAAGTCTAGGGTTGGGAGTATGGGCCCCTAATATGGGCCCCTAGGCCTTTTAGGGGGATTCTAGGGACCCTTAAGGGTACATGTAGAGTACATAGTAGGTGTATAGGGATCCCAGGGTTAAGGGCCCATACTAAGGGCCCATGGTTTCAACCTTAGAAGAAGAGATGGGTGTTGCTCAGAATTTTAGGCACTTGTGGACTACCCTAAACCCTAGAACCTAAACTCGAACTGTCTGAGGGTTTAGGGTTTAAGGCTTGGGGGGGCCTGAACATTCTCGAATCGGAAGACTCTCCAAGGCTTGGGGCCCTTAACCCTAAACCCTAAGCCTTTGAGAAACCATCATGTGTCCAGCTTCATGTCAAGTAGTCTTTATGGGGCCTTATTGGGGGTTCCATGTTAGCTTGGGGAGGGCTGCGGCCAGCAGAGCATTATGATTTCCTGGGGGTACGAGCACCTGGGAACCTGAATCCTCGGCCTTTAAGCCTTTAAGCTGCACAGGGGGACCCCAATAGACCCTAAAAGGGGGGAGGGTGGTAAAGAAAATGGAAGCTACTATTTAGGGTTTAGGGGTCATATGGTAGTTTCCCTAAGTAGGGGGACCCCAGTATAGAGCCCAAGATACTACGATCCTTACTATAGGGACCCCAAGAAGGTACCCCCAATTTGGGGAAACCCCTTTCTCGCGCGCAGCGTGAGAAGCGAAATCCAACTTCCCTAACCTTTTTCTCACAAGACCACCTTAATGGTCGAAAAACTCACGGCTTCACATGTGGTCGGTGGAGGAAGGCTTGCACCACCTACAGCCCATAACTCCTATCATTCTTAAGACTCTTGGAACATAAGCTGGTGCAAGAATTCCTTCATCGACAACGGTTTCCACTAGCTCTAAAACCTGTCTGCAAGCAGGTCTTGCTGGACCGCACATGCGCTTACCTCCTGGAATTTATCAGGCATATTACACCCACCCTGTACTCCCCCCCTCAATAAACTTCAGAGGGAAGGGTACGGTAGGAGTTATTCCCAAATTATTTCCAATAGAAGGATTTAGACCCTAAACCCTGAACCCTATATAGCCCCCATATAACCCCCCCTTTAAGGAGTTTAGAACCCTTATCTAATGAATCCCTTCAAAGGGATTCATTAGGGACTTAAACGGTTTAGGCTTCACGAGGCCTGGCTCTCCAATCAAATATATGAGAAGTTTAGGGGGTTTAGGGTTTAGGTCCCGAGTACCTACGAATAACCCACAGAAACAAATGAAAAGTGTGATTCCATACAGGTTGCTTGGGATCATGTAATGCAGAGGCCTGAATAGTCACTCACATCATGCTAAGGGCCCCCATACCATACTTATACTTATACTTTAGGAGGATTCCCCACCCTGTAATAGTGGTATAATAGGAATATCAGAGGACCCTAATATAATCCCTATTTTCCCTTATAGTCACTACTAGTGGGTGGCGGGTCCACCTAACTTATACTAGGAATCTAGGACCATAATCTTGGTAAGTAATGTGGCACTTCCAGCACCTGAACTCCTATGCGACAAGCAGTGGATCGAGACAATCGCGCACCACTGAGGAACGCCAAACTACTGCAAAAATCGGTGGGTAAGCGCTATATCTATAAATATATATATATATAGTAATGGAAAATTTCCTGCATCCACAGTCGGTCTGATGAAAATGCGATGGTGCAACTGCTTTTGTCTCTGAAATTAGAAGCCCGGTTGTCTCTGATGTTAGACGCCCCCACAAGTCAAAAAAACAACTGAGTAGCGTTTTTCTTGGTGGTTAAGTCCAGTAAGATTATATTCCTTATAACAAATACTACACGCCAAAAGGAACATGTAATCTTACACTATTTTGCGTTCCATAGTATCCACAAATTAAAAAACTGTTAACCTGAGGGTTGGAGAACGTCACTGGAATCCTTCCGTAAAACGAGGAATCTCGATTTGACCGCCTCCAAAATTTCTAAAAGCCTAAACCGAAACCCCAAATGTAAACCTACATGCAGCGCTAATCCACTCACCCTGTTTCGGGATTAGGGCTTAGGGTGTAGGGTTGAAGCGAAGGGATTGGGGTTCAGCGCTGAAGGCTTCTGGTACAGGGTTTAGGGCTGTGGGCCTGGGATAGCTTGCACAAATAAAAGGGTTTCTATGTAAACGGGACGGTAGGTTACCAACCTCAGTATGAACCCCTTAAATCCGCTAACATGCTATATAGGGGGTCTAGGGTTTAGGGGTCGGATGACCCCTAAACCCTAAACCCAAAGCCTCAAAGTACCATCTATAGAAATCTGGGCTCCAAGCAGGTTCACCAGCATACTGGGTCTCCTGAACATGCATACGGATACAGCTAGAGGTTTTCCCAATAGAGGGGTACCTTCTGGAGTAAGTGGGGGTCTATATTGGGTCCCCCTGTTTTGGGAAACTCTGCCATCTGTGGATGCAGGGCTTAGGGTCAAGGAGGTCTGCTGTACCCAACATACAAGGATTAAAACATGTTCGCTGTACGCCCCATCTGATTCTGACCATAAACTGTCCTCGTGATAGCCCTCCTAATACAACCCTAAGATAACCAGTAAATAACCCCAATAAAAACCCGAAACCCCAAACCCTATGTAACCCCTATATACTGACTCTTTGCACAGAAGTTCAACTCGAGTCTGCCTGCAGCAGATCCCCATAAACAGAAACCGTTTTCGAGGGGGTATGCGTGGGCTCCCAGTGCGAGGACCCTGGTGTTGACCCTTAGGCATCATGCTAGGGTATAGCGTTTAGGGTATAGGGTCTAGGGTTGAGGATTTCGAGGACAGTTGAGTCTAGAGCAGCGGGATGACCGGCTCCAGGAAAAAAGGGCTTGCATTCAGCACATGAAAGTTTGAAGCCCAAACCTAAACACGACTGTAGGGTTCAAGACATTGTTTAGCACATTGGGATCACGATTTGTCTCGTCTTTCGGCATATCACATGCAGAAATTTGGAAAGAGAGGGTAGGAGTTTCCCAACTGGTGCTGAATTTGAGATACTTTATCCTAAACCCTAAACCACGGAACTAGAACTCCTCATGATTCTCTCTACTTGTTGGTGCTCACAGGGGAGAGGTCTTGAAGAATCAGGACTACTGCTACAGGGATTGCAGAGGTATTACTCCACTTCCCAACTGGTCGTCTCCTATAGGCCGACCATACCACCTAATAAGTGCGTGCTATTCGCGCACCACGGAACCTAATAACCATCAAAGAGATACCCCCCCACCTGTATATGGCCAGAATGAAGCCATGACCATAAACCGAACAAAGTCTGAACCCAATTATTGCCAGCCAAAATGTCCCAAACGCTTGCCATAACCCTGAACCCGCAACCGTAAATCCTGACCCTGACACCTTGACCCTGAACCCTCAAACCCCTGAAAGCTCAACCCTATACACCGAAACCTGAGGTCTTTAACCCTAGAACTTGAGTCTACGGGTAATATGAAGAGCCATGTATAATCGTAACTGTAAACACAAACTGTTACTGAGTGGGGGCAGTATCCAACCTGAAACCCTCGATCTGAAACCCTTAGCTTTGGTTCCCCAAACCAACCAAACGCTTAAAGCCTGAATCCTTAAATCGCTATGCACATTTGCCTGCATCTTGCCTGGCCGAGCCAAAACCCCATCAAGCCTGAACCCTAAACCCTAAATCCCCTACACCCTAAACACTGCAGCCCAAACCCAAGAACCCCCTAAACCGTAGACCCTGAACCGAACAAGACGGCATTGGTAAGCCCACAATTAGGGCCCTGGTTCGGGGGTGAGGGTAACAACAATCACAGTATTCAAATCACACAGCTCCAGACCACTAAACCCTAAGCCCAAAACCGTAGACCCTGAATCCTAACCCCTAACCCCTACGCCCTGAACCCTAAAATCCTAAACCCTAAACCCTAAGCCCTAAACCCTAAACCATGAACCCTAAAATCTTAAACCCTAAACCACGCAACCCGTTGCCTCGCTGTTGATCCGGCGCTTTACGGTCTGGATTCCCTTCATGGCCAATTGCTGCCACGGGGCCTTCAGAGTCAGAGGAGGTACATCAGGGTATATCAGGGGCATGTCAGGGTATATGGGGTTATATAAGGTTTGGGGTTTGGGGTTTAGAATTTAGGGGTACTAGAGGGACCCTTTAGTAGGGATTATAATATACGGGTACCCTAATCTCGGGAAACCGCCACATCAGGGTTTACGGTTTTGGGGTTTAGGGTTTGGGGCTAAGGGCCATTTAGTGTTTGGCGGTTCAGGAGCTACGGTTTAAAGTTGCTCGTTTGGAGTTTGGAGGGGGGGTATACTCTACAAGGTCTCGGGCTTAAGTTGTGCAATCTTGGGTTGCATGCTTACAGTCTAGGAGCGAGCTTGCGGGCAGTTCTTAAGTAAGGACTCAAAAAAGTTATTGCTCCCCAAACCCTAAACACTAGTTGAGGGTTTAGGGTTTCTGAACTCAGCACGAAAACCTCCCAATGACCGACTGGCAGTGCATGTAGCTTCCCCCTGCAATTTTGTAAGGGGGTTATACAAGGGTATGTATATGAGGCAATGGAAAAGAAATTGGAAACTACCCAAAAAATTGAGCTTCAGTGCTGATAATAAACACCCTCCCCCCCTCGCAAGTATACCACACCCATAGAAAACCCTTGTCTGTTCAGATGCATAATCAATGAACATTTGTTGCAAGGGGCTGGGGATGGGAAGGTTTACTAGTACGGAAGGTGATTAGTAGTATTCTGTGTATAGAGTCATCCTATTCCTAGACACGAAGCTCTCAACAGCGCAGTTCTCTCGGGATCGTTACCATGAAGCACCAGCATCATGATCTCGAAGTCAGGAGATTTAATGTGTAGGGTTTAGGGTCCAGGGCTGAAGGTCTAGGGTTCAGGGTTAGGGTTTAGGATGTAGGGTTTAGGGTTAGGGTTTAGGATCTAGGGCTTAAGGTCTAGGGTCTAAGGTTTAGGCTTTAGGGTCGGGGCTTCAAGAGAGCCAGGGGCTTGTGGCTGAGGCCAAGGCGTTGAGAGCTTGGGGCAATCCCCTAAAAAATTCCACATCCCTGAATCCCTGAAACCCTGCAAGTATGTAAAGTCATGGCTTTTTGGGGTTGTGTTGGAAGGTTTTGGGCCATTGTTTTACCCACTTTGGAGGTTCTCGGAACCCTAAACCCAAAGCTCCTGCACCCTAAACCCTAAAACCCTAAACCTTGAACCCTAAAACCCTAAATCCCTAAACCCTAAACCCTAAAAAGAGATGGAATCCCCTCAGGCCTGCTCCACGCTCACGTTGGAGACGGCATCTTTGTAACGCCCAAAAGCTTGAGTGGCAATTCACCGGAGTTAGTTTAGGGGTTTAGGGTTTAGGGTGTAGGGTTTAGGGTTTAGGTGGTGGACCTTGGCACTGCCCCCACCCAGTAACAGTCTATATTAGGGGTCCTATTAAGGGCTATATATAGCCATGTTATAAGCTTTCTCCAACTGTTGCTGAGTGGGGGCAGTATCCAACCTGAACCCCACGGGCCCCTTAACCCTGAGCTCCTTGTACACCTATTATATACCCTATATGTACCCTTAAGGATCCCTAGAATCCCCCTAAAAGGCCTAAGGGCCCATATTAGGGGCCCATAAGGGTCTAGAGTCTAGGGTTTCGGGTTTTCGGCTTTAGGAGGGCTTAGGATCTAGGATGTCAGGCTTTAGGGGTTAAGGAGTTGGCCTCAGTGTCAAAAAACCTCATGGATGGGGCACGAAATGTGGGATATCAAAGCCAGCTGGAGGAAGGGCTGGGGTCTGCTATTGTTGCAAAAGCTGGCATGATCTAATGGTATATATTGAGCTCCCATAGTTGCCCAGACTTTTAAATTTCAGCGATACGGTGCGGGGCTCATAGGGTTCAGTTCAGGGCTTAGGGTCGCCAAAGAGGCTCAGGTTTACGCTACATGTGAGCTAGTCTAAACACCTAGTATCACCAATAATAACTGCAATGCTCCCCTATCCAATCCCCTATTAAGGGGTTTAGACTACAGCTCATACAGGGTTTGGGGTGGCTAGCCCAAATCCCTAAACCCCAATCCCTAAACCGTAAACCCTAAACCCTAATCTCTAAACCCTAATCCCTAAACCCTAAACCCTAAATGCTAAACCCTAAACCCTAGACCCTCAACCCCAAACACCAAAGCCCTACAACGCCATCCCATGCCATCCCTATAGTTCAATCTTGCAGGCTACAGCCGCCGTGGCGAGCGCTTTGAAGGATCAACATGGTTAAGGGCTTAGGCTTTAAAATCACTGTTAAAGAGTTCCAGGACCTTCCTAGTACCCTTAATTGGGGATATATGGTCCCTAATAGTGGGTACTTAGGCCCTAATAGAGGGTAGGAGGAGGGTCTAGGTTTAGACTATAGTTCACCTGAATCTTCTGCCCTGGAATGCCTGCAGGCATCTGCACGTGAAAAGGTAGCGTTCTCTTCTTTTTCTGGCAGGACATATTCCTGTGTGTGACGCCCGGGCTGGGCTATAGGTCAGCTCACCACCTCCAATGGGCTATGAAAAAAAACTAAAGCAGTCCACACAACACAAAAGCGCTTGGCTTTCGGGGCCTAGGAGCCTCAGACGGATGCGTTTTGGGGCTCAGGCTCACGCTGCAATGATGCGACTTCAACTCTCGCGCTTTTGTTCCAACATCAGACTGCTGCAGGTGAGCTCACAGGTCGAACCCTTTTGTGGATGGAGGAGATCTTGCACCTCCCATTTTGGGTTTGAGGTTTAGGGACCTTCTGAGGATCTTAAGTTCCTCCATCCACCGCGTAGCCACATTCAGCTACTTTGACCGCGGACGCGGAGGAGGGAGAAGTTCTTGGTCTGCCAGCGGATGTTTTGACATCGGAGGTCGGACTGGAGCCTTGGAGTAGGTGGTGTCCTTCAACTCAGGGGGTAGCGGTACCACTGAAGACGTTACGGGTTACCGGGATGTACTCAAATATGCAAGGATAGAATATAGAGACATACAGCTTCAGGAGAAATTACGTGAGGTCATGAGCAACTTGTCCTGCACAGGATAGAGCGGGGCAACGCGATCCTTTGATTGCGGGGGAGGGAGGAGATTTTCAGTGCTCCGGCCACCACTCTGCGCGACGTAGTCTTTTGGGTCCTTGGACCTGGGGGGTGGCAGCGGGTCCTTAGACTTCTTGGGAAACGGCACGCGGTACAGCGATATCCAGAGCTCATCCTGAGATTGCGATAGGGCTTTTGTAGACCATAAAGCCGAAGCTTCCCTGGCTCCAGTGCATTACTACCTAGACCCTCCTCCTACCCTCTATTAGGGCCTAAGTACCCACTATTAGGGACCATATATCCCCAAATAAGGGTACTAGGAAGGTCCTGGTACAATGATAAGCATGCTAAGCCGAAAGAAGTGTCTTGGACCATACGGCCAAATCACAGTGAAGAGCCTTCCTTGTCCCTCACATCCAAACCGGATGTTGAAGTTAATACACTGTTAGTCTTGTTATGATACTCCTGTTGTTAATACGACTACTAGCATTGCTATTAGGGTTTGGGGTTTAGGGTACTGTCTTAATACTGCTGTTGCATGAAATCACCTCCCAAAAAGAAAACCGCGGCTGCTTTGAGAAAGCCTAGGTTCGCCCCACGTCACGAGGGCCCAGCTGCCCAACAGTTTCATCCACTGTCCCAAAGCATGCGAGCCCACATAAACCTTGGTGCATACGGAGCTGGTGGGTGGATTACAGGTTTCTGCTTTAGGGCTTGGGACTTTCGGAATCTGTTGGGAGTCCCCATGGCGGGAATTACACAATAATGGCGTCTATGTTGGGGTCCCCAGTTTAAAGGAACTCCCAGAGCTGCAAAATATTCAACCTGACTGTTTTTCCGCGTTTAGGGTTTAGGGGTTTAGGGTTTAGGGTGTAGGGTTTAGGGAATTCTGAACCTGCAAAAATCGACTTGGGGTGCTCCGTCGGGTTGCCACTCGGGGGCTTTGAAAGCCTTCTGCTTATGGACTGGTCCCTTTTGCAAATGCCCCGTACCCTCAAACTCCTGGGCATACTACCCAAAATAGTAGATTCCATTTTCTTTTCCATTATCCCAATATGACCCAAATATAACCCATAATATACTATAATTTACTATAAATGCCCGGCCTGGATCCCATATTTCGACCTCCACCGCTCGTCACACTTCTCACCGATGCACTTGGCCATCTCTTTCCTCTGCTGAGGAACTTAGATCAAGTTGCCTCAAAACGGATCTGAGGGTTTCCCAAAATTAGGGGTACTTTTTTGGGGGTCCCAATATTAAGGATTATAGTATTCTGGGGTCTATATTGAGGTCCTCTTGTGGGACACTACCAAATACTAAAATGCTAAGGTTTGCCAACAAACTGAAAAGGAGGTCTTTAGGAGTAGTCCAGTCCTGGCTTCGCATCCCTCAGACCAGCATCGAGGGGATCTCATTGCGGCACTCGGGGATCCTGGCATACATTTAGGGGCCCATAACGAATTCTTTTTTTGTGTGAATGTGGGGGGATATATACGGATTATATGGTCCACACGAATTGGAAAATTCTTTTCATGAATATCCCAGCATCAGGGTATCTGTCAGGAGGCTCAGGAAACTGCCCGCGAAGTCGATGGAATTCACAACGCGCGGGCGGACTGGCCTTCGTGAAACACTCATATACAAGCGAGGAAAGAATGACGGGATTTAGTCCTAAACCCTAAACCCTAAACCCTATCACTCCAACTTTTGATAATAGCCGAAAATCGGTGTTTCAGTTTCAACCTGCCGGGCATCCTGAGATCAGCAGTGCGGCCCAGAAGGCCTTGCGCGACGTCACAGCCATCGCACACGTCATGGAGAGATCTGGCAAGCCACAGTGGTCCTGGGGATTAAGGGAGAAGCTTGAGCTGTGGGACAAGGCGAACAAAGATGAAGAGCTCCAGCCTCAAGGAAGCTTGCAGCAAACACACACGTTTTACAGACCCGTTTGCATTCCACTCGTAAAACTTCATGAGCGAAACTAACGAAAAAAAATCTTCCATCAATCAACTCAGAATATTTGGAAACCAAACAAATATTATAACTCACAAGTGACTCCAAAAAAACAACATAATGCAACTCACTTTTTTGATTGGCGGCGAAAATGCTGTGGCAGATCCTGAGGGAAGCTGGGACAGCTAAGCCCACATGGCAAGTGCAGCCACGAACAATCGGATCTTCCCCGTGAACAGGTGAGCTGATGCTCCACGAGCATCGCATTGGCCAGGCACTAGATCAGCCTAAAAAATCTGCCTGCCAGCGGATTCCAAAAGTCACCGTGCGCGCCAAGAGGTGTAAGAAGGAACCAGAAACTCCATGATGGTATCAGTGCACACGCTGTCCCCTGAGATCGCAAGGAGTGTCCCCCTAAATTTTTTCAAGGATTCAGGTCGCCAAATCTCAAATCGCAAGGGGTGTACCCCTAAGATTATTCAGCGAATCAAGTCCCCAAATCTCAAATCGCAAGGGGTGCCCCCCTAAGAATTTTCAGCGAACGATTTCCCCGGTTTTCGTCTAGTTTTCTTGTTCTTCTTTATTCCGGCGGGCGACGGCATCCTAATATCATTTCAAACAGATCGGTCCTTTAATTGAAAATGACATTTCTCGCAGGAGACTGATTGCTTTTTTTCCTTGCTGGAAGGCTCCTTGGTTACTTTGCCCTGTACGTCCACCCCGGCTGACCCTGAGTCTTCGCCAGGTTCAAACAGGCTGCCAGCATGTTTTGTGCAGAGGTGAGAGGGGACACCCCTTGCGATTTGAGATTTGGGCCACCTGATTCTCTGGAAATTCGTGTGGGGACACCCCTTTCGGTTTGAGATTTGGGAACTTGATTTTCTGAAAAATCTTAGGGGGACACCCCTTGCAATTTGAGATTTGGGGACGTATTTCTCTGAAAAAATCTTAGGGGGACACTCCTTGCGATTTGAGATTTGGGGACTTGATTCTTTGAACAATCTTGTGGGGACACCCTTTGCGATTTGAGATTTGCGGACTAGATTCGCTGAATATTCTTAGGATGACACCCGTTGCGATTTGAGATTTGGGGACTTCATTCTGTGAACAATCTTGTGGGGACACCCTTGCGATTTGAGATTTGGGGACGCGTTTCTCTGAAAAATGTTGGGGGGACACCCCTTGCGATTTGAGATTTGGGGACGCATTTATCTGAAAAATGTTAGGGGCACACCCTTTGCGATTCGAGATTTGGGGACTTGATTCTGTGAAACTCTTATAAAAGAACACTCCTTGCGATTTGAGATTTGTGGACTTGATTCTCTGAAAAATCTTAGGGGGACACCCCTTGCAATTTGAGATTTGGAGATGCGTTTCTGAGAAAAAATCTTAGGGGGACACCCGTTGCGATTTCAGATTTGCGGACTTGATTCTCTGAACTACCTTGTGGGGACATCCTTGCGATTTGAGATTTGGGGACTTAATTCTGTGAACAATCTTGTGGGGACACCCTTGCGATTTGAGATTTGGGGACGCCTTTCTCCGAAAAATCTTTATGAGACACTCTTTGCAGTTTGAGATTTGGGGACTTGATTCTGCGAAAAATTTTGTGGGGACACCCTTTGCGACTTGAGATTTAGGGATCACTTTCTGAAACCACCTTAGGGCGACATTGGTTGCAATTTGAGATTAAATAGATGATTCTCTGAAAACACCTTAGCGGACACCCGTTGCGATTTGAGATTTGCGGACTTGATTCTCTGAGAAATCTTAGGGGGACACTGCTTGCGATTTGACCTTATATGGGCTTTGGCTGTCATCAATGAAGTCTTTTGAGACAATGAGACAAGGCGAAATTCAAAAATCGTCATGTAAATTTACTTGACGGTTTATAGGGCCTATCACCCCCTAGATATATTTGTCTGATAAACCTTGATACCGATCGAATTTTGAGGATGCTCCGCATGGGAGCACGGTTTTTTATGAAAACACGACGAAAGTTGAAGGATGCTCCGCACAGGAGTGCGGTTTTTTGATGAAGAAATAACGAAATTTCGAGGATGCTCCGCACAGGAGCAATAATTTTCACAATTTTCAGGATGCTCCGCACGGGAGCGCAATTTTGTTCAGAATTTCCGGATGCTCCACAGGAGAGCCCAGTTTTTGATTCGAGGATGAATTTCGTGGCCAATTCTAGAAGCTCAGCAAATGACGATTTCCTTACTACAGTTAATTGAAAACGAAACCACTTTCCAGCTTTCCATTTGGGGATGAATTTCTTGATCGCTTCTACAGGCTCTGAAAAAGGCGATTTCTGTACCACATTTAAGTGAAAACGGAACCATTTTCCGGCTTTCCTGGTTTGCCTCTCGTTTGGGGATGAATTCCCTGGTGAATTCTCTCGGTTCTGAAAACGTCGATTTCTGTATTAGAGCTAATTGAAAACAGAACCATTTTCCGGTTCCTCTGTGATTTCCTTCCATTTGGGAATGAATTTCCTGGCGATTCGAGGTGCTCAGAAAACAGCGATTTCTGTACTAGAGTTACTTGCATTCCGAGCCATTTTCCAGCTTTCAATGGGCTCTTTCCGTTTGGGGATGAATTTCCTGGTGAGAAGTCTCAGAAAACAACCATTTTTGACCCTTCAAATTCTCCTGTCATCTTCTGAAGCATCTCCTTGTCGGAAATTTGGTGTTGTCCAACCGCTGGCTTATCCTATATCGTATGAAGACAGACAAGGCGCGGTTCGATAGCACCAGATATTCTCAAGCGTTTTTTTCCTCTCGTGTTCGATATTGTGTTATGTTTGGGGGACCCCTTGTGTTTTTCAAATAAAGGACAAGGAGGGGCGACTCCATACCACCAGAATTTCTGAAGCATCTCCTTGTCGAAAATTTGGCCTGGTCCAACGGCTGGCTTATCCAAGATGAAGAGAGACGGGGGGCGGTTCAATAGCACCAGATTTTCTCAAGCGTTTCTTTCCTCTCGTGTTCGATATTGTGTTATGTTTGGGGGACCCCTTGTGTTATTCAAATAAAGGACAAGGAGGGGCGACTCGATACCTCCTTGTCGAAAATTTGGTGTGGTCCAACCTCTGGCTTATCCTAGTATGAAGAGAGACGAGGGGCGGTTCGATAGCACCAGATTCTCTCAAACAATCTTTCCTTTGTGTTCGATATTGCGAATGTTTGGGGGACCCCTTGTGTTATTCAAATCAAGGACAAGCCGGGGCGGGTCGGTAGCACCAAATTTTCTGAAGCACTTCCTTTGTCGAAAACTTGGTGTTGTCGAACCGCTGGCTTATCCTAGTATGGAGACAAACAACGGGCGGTTCTATGGCACCAGATTTTCTCATGTGTTTTTCCTTTCGTGTTCGATATCATGATATGACTATGGTGCCCCTTGTGTTCTTCAAATGAAGGACAGGCAGGGGCAGGTCGGTAGCACCAAATGTTTTGAAACATCTCCTTGCAGAAAACCTGGTGTTGTCGAACCGCTGGCTTGACCTAGTATGGAGACAGACAAGGGGCGGTTCAATAACACCAGATTTTCTCAAGCGTTTTTCCCCTTCGTGTTCAGAATCATGATATATCTCTATGGTGCCCCCTGTGTTATTCAAATGAAGGACGGGAGCACCAAATTCTCTGAAACATCTCCTGACAGAAAATTTGGTGTTGTCGAACCGCTGTCTTATCCCTATTGAACCTGCGAGAGAACGAGTTCATTATTGGGGGCCTGGAGTTGGGATACCTTCTTGTCTCTAAGGACTCCGTGCACCGCGGCTAACTGCCAAGAGAGCGCATCAAAGAAGAGGGAGCCGTAGCCTCCCGCTGTGGCTGCTCCTTTGTTGGTGTATGGGGCCTCGCCCGTGATGAGCTTCATAAGTGTATCGTCCTGGTCGAGGAAATCCGCTATGTCCTCGGCTAATGTTTGGAAGAGGTCGGTAGTGACTCTTTCGAACGAACATATCATGAGCCACGGAAAGACGTCTTGGTGCCACTGCAGAGGTGGTGGCTCTGTGGAGGACTCCATTTGAGCATGCTCGTAAGCTAATCGGAAGGAGGAAGCAATCAGAATGTCCCAGGGCATGACTGGGGAGTGCGCTATGTCGGCTCTTGCCGCCCAAATTCCGAGGTCAAATCTTTTGGCCAAATATTGGCCGGACTTTTGCCATATCTGGTGGAGGAGGGTCTTGAACCAACCTGCCGAGCAGGGGTCTTCTAGGGGGCCATAATTCACTATGATATCCTCCGCGGTGAGGTCCCAATCCGGATTGGTCCATGGGATCTTCGTGGTCTTAGGGATGGGGAGCAATCCTGTGGTTTGGGGTTCAACCAGCTTCTTCATCCAGTTGGCTGCCCACTGTTCTGGGGTGTAATCTTCTGGTTTGGAGTTCCCTGTGATCTTGTTCATCTGATTGATGAAATCATCCAAGCATGTGGAGGCTGAATCCAACACATCCATGTCATAAAGAGTTCTGTCCAATTGAAGGAGTTCACATTTCCTAGCTGTTGAGATGGAGGGCCATGTTGTCTGAACCTGGTAGGAGGACCAATAGGTTCTATGCTCCTTGCACAGGGTGCACTTGAGGTTGGTACCCAAAGGTGAGCTACAAATAGCGCCTTCTGGGAGGAGTGCTGGACATATCAATGCCTTGACAGGGGCTGAGGCTTTCTGCTGAAAACCCGGCGGCACCGGGGATTTGGAGCAATCTGAACAATCATAGTTGAATCCTAGGGCACATGTACATGCTAAGCAAATTTGAACTTGATGCACTAGGGTGGTTCCCTTGCCTGTGCTCTTGTT
>CAJNIZ010006432.1:0-17505 GCA_905231905.1 Symbiodinium pilosum
TTTTTCCGGGCTCTTTGAACGCCTGCTTTTTTTCGTCCTCGGGGATTCACAGGTTAAGGTATGTTCAGTTGCTGATCTGCAATAAAAATGAGCCATAGTCTAAACTCCCAGTATCCCCCCTAATAGATCCTGACACAGGGACCCTATGTAATCCCCATATATCCCCCTTTAAGGAGTCTAGACTATAGCTCATATGAGCTAGAATTTTGTTGGGGCTTTCAGGGTTTAGGGCTCAGGGTTCACGTGTTTTTCTGGGCGCAGGGTTCTAGAGGATGTGGGTAGTTCCTAAAATTACGGTCCCATTTTGGGAATGTTGGGTGCCCTAATTTGTTCTACAACAGAAAGAGTGCCATTTATTTTGGGAATAACCTATCTGTTGGTTGATCTTCTGCCTGTCACCCTGAAGACGCACTGCAGGGAGGTCCTCACAAGTGCCAGAAACACGTTGTTCAGGCTCTGCCGTGCCGAACTGGCATCCCGATGTGCGGAGAATACGCTCTCTGTCCTTGTAATTTCTGGCTTGAAGCGCGTCCCAGTCGCGAGGATGGAACTGCTCCCAATGATCTCCATCACTGTTTCGCCATGATAGAAATCCCCCTTGACCGGACAACGAAACTTCATCTGCAAACGCAACAAGGACGTCCGGCGCTCGCCCAAGCACGCCTCTACCCGCAAGCAAGAGCCAAGCTATATCAAACAGCCTGCAAGTGTCCATGAATCCATGGGGGGTGCAGGAGTGCCCTTGGGGCCCCCAGGTATGCATAGGGATTCATTACCCAAAGGGTCTATGTAGGTATATGGGATCTACTTGGGCCTTAAAGTAGGTACATGGGAACCCCTTTGGGCCCTAAGTATATACCATATACCTACATGGACCCTTTGGGTTAAGAAGGGAGGTTATGGCGGTTCCATTCGAAGGATCACATGATCTACCGCCGATGCTTCCAAATATAATGAATGGAAGTGGGTTCTTACTAGGAAATCGATTAGGGGAATCTAGTAGGACTTATACTAAACTACCAAAGGGGCCCCTATGTCGACCCTAAATGATCCCTTGGTGAGCCACATATTGACAATAGCTCATGTAAGCACTGCACCAAGAGGAGCCGTATGTCTTTTGCTGCCACTTCAGAGGGGCGCTCTTAGGAGTTCCATCTTAGCCTGGGGGAGGTTACTACGTTCCCTCTACATTCAAGACCCTAGCATGCCCTAAACCCAACACAAAGGATATCATTCAGCAGCGTGGTTAAGGTCTAGGGTTTAAGGTTTAAGGTTTAGGGTTGAGGCTCAGAGTTTTAACAGGTCTTATAGGGTTTGGAGAGTTCCCGCTGCTCTAGCTCCTTGCAGTAAACGAGCTGCAAGGCTAAGTAGGCAAACTGCAACCATCAGGCTCTCAGTTCCTATAGTCACCCTTAAGTAGATAGAATATGGCTTTGGGTATTTTATAACAAGATCCCCATATATCCCATATTCTATCTACTTAAGGGGGACTATAATCCTAAGCCCATCATGGGTTGTTAGACTCACAGGCCCCTTGAGTTTGGGGTGTAGGGTTTCACATTAAGGGCCCCAAAAGTTTAGGGTTGAGGGTTTAGACTTTAAAAGCCTCTTAAGTTTAGGGTTTAGGGTTTAGACTTTAAAGGCCCCTTAAGTTTAGGAATTAGGGTTTAGACTTCAAGAGCCCCTTAAGCTTAGGGTTTAGGATTTGAAGGCCCCTTAATCTACCCTTATCAGGGTCTCCATAGGGAATGTTAGGGTCTTGTAGCCCGCACTGGACCCTGTTGGACTTACAAAGGTAGTCTGACCTATAGGTTGCTCCCAATTTAGCAGCCCAGCTGTGGTAACTAAGGTTGGAACTACGGGCCCCTGGTCTGGGCCCTTCATCCTTCATCCAAGGGGGCCTATATACCTCTTATATGCCCTCTAAAATCCTACTAACCCTATTAAGGGCGCATAGTCATAGGACTCAGGAAGCAGGGAGGGCTCCAGATTAGGGGCTTTAGTTTGGAACTATAGGATCCCTCAAACTCACATGGATAGGGTTTAGGGCTTAGGGTTTAGGGCCATACTTTGGACCCTTAGGATCCCTCAAACTCACATGGAAAGGGTTCAGCATTGGGGGTTTAGGGTTTAGGCTTCCAAGTTATCAGTCGCCCAAGGGGGGTAAGTAGGGAACGAAAGGAGGGACACACAAATGGGGGCTACTATAGTATTGGGATAAAGGAGCCGTAGACTCAACTCCTAGTATTTCCCTTCATAACGCCTAGAGTAATACCCTATAGCCCCCTTATGTAACCCCTCTTAAGGAATTTAGGTTCTGGCTCATATCGGGGCCAATACAGGAGCCATTGCAAGTTGCCAGATGTATGTTTGGGTGCCCTTAACCTTACACTCCAGACCCAAAACCCCAAACCCTGCACCCTAAACCCTGAACCCTACAATCCAAACCCTGAACATCTTCTAAGTGCTGGGCGAAGCCGGAGGGATAGCCCTTCTGCTGCCCCACCTCGGCTTGCATCGCCAGGGTGGGGTTTAAGGCTTTACCTGGACCCCGAAAATATGTAAAATGATGGCCTTTATGGCTGTTTTTACGGGTTTAGGACTATAATTTCACATACTATTGGGGTTTAGATAGGATTTAGGGTTCGGGGTTTAGGGTTTTGAGCTTAAGGGTATAGGGTTTAGGGCGTAGAGTTTGGAATTTAGGGATTGGGGTCTGGGAGTTAGGTTCAAGTTATGGGGTTCAGGATTTTTGGTTTATAGGGTGTATAAATTTCAGGCTATGGAGCTTAAGGGTATTATACTTAGCATGCGATTGTAAGGGTCATACAAGTTTTGGGGGGATCCCCACCCCAGCAATGAAACGTCCAATGGAAACTGGAAATCCTAAACCCTATCCTACCATTGCCTAGCGCTTAGCAGGAAATGAAAAAATCAAAACATATAGGAAACACAAGGTTTAGGGCTTAGGGTGCAGGGTTTAGGGTTCAGGTAAATGCAAATTGGGAATTAATATGAGGATACATTCCTTCATTGCTAACTACATACCCCAAAGCACACACCTTCAACCGCACACCCTAAGCCGCACACCCCACACAGCTAAACCAAAAACGTTTCATAGACCGTCTCGCGATAAGGGTGCAGCTTAAACCCTGAAACCCTTAACGAGCAGAGCCACGCCAGTAAAACCTTTAATTTTAAAGTTAGGGGTTCAAGCCCCTATCCCTCAAAAACGCGAATACCCCACCCCCTAGACCCTAAAACCCGGAACACGTACCCCAAATACTAATCTCCCCTCACTTCAAACCTCCAGCAAAACTAAATACTTCCATTGCGGTACAGTATAACATTTTGGGAACATTTAACAGTAGGGGCGGGGGTAGTCAACTCAACATACCATAATATTCATGTATTCTAGTAACAGTATCTTAAACAAATGGCTATTTAGTATATTCTCTGATGAAGGTGCCCTTACGTGCTTGTTGTCGGTTCTTTGCAGAGGGGGATTGGTTTTCATATTCCCTAGTTTGGTGTACACCCCAGAAAAAGTATAGACTTGTTAGGTATAAGTTGTTATTATAAGAACCCAGGAACCAAAAAAGTCTTGAAGTGACCCTAAACCCTAAGCCCGGGTATTCTTGTAGGGGGCCCAAAGGGTCCATGTAGGTATATGGTATATACTTAGGGCCCAAAGGGGTTCCCAAATACCTACTTTAAGGCCCAAATATATCCCATATACCTACATAGACCCTTTGGGGTAGGGGGAGAGGCTCAACTTCCCTAGGCCCTCGGGCGATTCTACGTGAGGCCGCCCATTGGCGTACCAGCCGCGCCATCGCCAGTGTGGGCTCGGCCTCAATGCAGTACTGTGAATATTACTATGTACGATTACTGTTTGATATTGAAGTTAACAGCTAAAGTTTACTACTAAAACTTATTATGGGCATTCACGTACTATTACTGTTGCTAGTACTTTATTACTATCAATATTACTATTACTATTACTATTACAATTACATGTACAGTTACATTCGGAGTGGAGGGAACTATTGCTATTACTATTACCATTACATTCGGAGTTCAGGGAATCACAGGGTTTCCTGGACATCTAAAATGGGTGAGAGAGCCCGAATCGCCGAAAACCTGAACCCTAAGCCCTAAACCGTAAACCTTTAAGCCCAATCATATTCTGCTTGCTTAGGTTCTTGCTGGCTTGGGGTTCAGGGTTGCAAGCTAATGGTGAAAGCGCTGCTCTTAAGGGCATGCCCCCGACTGCCTCAAATGTTAGGGCTTGAAAGCGGTTATAGGAATGTTTGGGGATATGTAGGGGTGCATAGGCATGCATAGCAATAGGGTGTACAGTCCCAGGATCCAAATGTATTGGCTTCTGGTACCAAAAACCCAATGGAGGTCTGGTCGTTGGTACATGAAACCATCATATTTGCGTCCTGTTTTGCGTCCTGGACCCTTACCCCGAAGCCCTAAATGCTAAAACCCTGAAACCCTAAACCCTCAATCCTAAAGGGCAAAGCTGCCCTAGTCAAATCTTGACATTAAGGGTGCCGATCGATGTTCGTGGATTCGGAGGCAAACGGCAAGGGGAGTTGAAACTATGATACGTAGCCTAAACCCATCACCCTTTACTGCTACTCCCAAAGGGTACATGTAGGTATATGGTATATACTTAGGGCCCAAAGGGGTTCCCATATACCTACTTTAAGGCCCAAGTAGATCCCATACACCTACATGGACCCTTTGGGAGTTACTCCGTAGTGCGCACCGCAGAACAGGACTATAAGAGATGCTTCCTCGTTCAGCCAGAACTCTAAACTCTTTAGACCAAAGCAAAATGTTAGGGTTACTTAAGGTTTGGGGCTTGGGGTTTAGGGTCATGTTACAAATCGAGACTACGGCTCACACCCTATCTGAATGCCGCAGCCTGAAGAATGGACAAGCCCTGAACTATACCCTATCACCAGAAGATCATCCACACAGATGCCAACAAGGGCAAAAATGGTGAAGCCTGAGCTACTGTCCGCACCCTCCACCAAATCTACGATGATCCAGAGTGCTGGCTCAGTTACCAGTAGCCGCATCATCCTGAACCGTCCGCCCCGGCTCCACCAACGGAAGGACTTGAGGGTGGAATCCCTGAAGCCAGACCCATGATCATTGAAATTATTAGGTGATTCCTGTAGCCCATATGTGCCATAGTCTAAACTCCTAGTATCCCCCTTAATAACCCCTAAAATGCTCCCCTATATAACCCCCTTTAAGAAGTTGAGACTATAGCCCATATAGGGCTTCCTGGACCAAAAAATCTGTCCGAGGGAGATAGTAGCCCTGCCCTAATTAAGGCCGTTGGCGGCGTGATGACCACACGCTTCAGGGTGTAGAGCTTAGAGTTTAGGGTTTAGGGTTTGTTCTTGCCTCCGCTTTGCTTGGCAGGAGCTTACAGAAAGGCTGTGCTGACGTCAGTGACCATCTGCTAAGAATCTACTACCTGAGTACTTGCAGAACTTGACGTCCTGGATACCAGCTATGGCGGAAGGTTTATAAGCCCTAACCACAACTCATGAAGCCATTCAAGTTGGGGAGGTTGATCAGATGATATGGGACGCATATCATATACATATATATATATACACGCACAGCTTCCTAAACTCTAAACCCTTAGGATTTTAGGCGTCACCCCTCATTCTCAGGGCGAATTGCAACTACAGCGCTGCCTTTTGGACAACTGCAACAAGATGTTGGCGGGAGCCAGTGCTGGGAGTTACCCCCATCATATAACAGCTTGTATGCCCGTCATTCTGAGGCTAAGCGCATTACTTTGGGTATGTTCGAGGTTTTGGGCGTTGGATTCAAGACAGCACTCCAACTCAACCCGCCTAAGCTGAAATCCTTGGATGTTGTAGCCCCATCGAAGCTGAACCCGAAACCATAAGCCCTACCTGGACCTCGAATTTAGGTAAAAGAATTCCGCGAACTCCACAAACAAGAGCCAACAAGGCTGTCATTCTGCATAATTTTGGGGCTTAAGATTTAGACTTCAGGGTTTAGGATTTAGGGTCAGGTACATTCAAAACCGCCAGACCCTATCAACTTCCTGGTTCATACGGGATGAAGGCGTTGATCACTCTTGTGGCCCTTCGGAGAATTACCTGGACCCTCCAATGTGATTCCTTTTTAGGTTTGCTAGGTAGGGCTCTTATTAGGACTACGAAAAAGGTACTACATTGGAGGGTCTAGGTAAACCCCGTTTCAAAGTGCATTGAAACTCAGCAACTACCCATAACTTGGCCTCCTACCCTAGAGGGTCCAAGTAGCCAATAATTAGGTACTTGGGTTTTGGGTAAGAGTAATTATAGTACAGGTTTTGGGAAAGTATATGATTATTAGGTACTTGGACCCTTAAGCTACCCTACATATAACTGGGGTACCCTATTTAAGTCCAATTGGGGAGGGGGTGGGGCTATAGGTAGATGTTTATGTCGCTATGTACAAGTAGTTACTAGGTCCCATGCCCCTGGAAACCTAACCCCCAAAACCCTTGCATAACCCCAAACAACAAATAGAAGAATAGCCCCAAACCCACAGCCAAGACGGACCATCATCTTGCATACCCTTAAACCACAAGCCCCTATCGCCTAAGCCACTAAGCCTTCATGTAAACTGTATGAATATGTCTACAGTATACAAATATATACGTATACATATATATATATATACACAATGCTTACCTCTAGACCCTAAACCCTTAAGCCTTAAACCCCAGTGTAAGGTGCAGTCGAGGCTGGCAAGCATAGAGCTCTTCTCGACCGCAGCAAGGCTCTGGTCGAAGCCAACCTGCTTGGAGGTTCAGGGTACCTACACGGTCTTAGGGTACTTAACACTATAAGGGTTGAGGGTTGACGGTTTAGGATACTAGAAGTTCCAAGGAAATGCTAGGTTTAGGATTTGGGGTTTAGGGTACTTCGAGCCCCAACGAAACACAAGGTTTAGGGTTTGGGGTACTAGAATCCATCACATGAAAGGGATTGATTGTAAGGCAACTGCAGGAACAGGGTTTCTCATAGCGGGACGAACGGCCGGGATGTCTTTCAGTGTACATAACTTGGGTCCTGCCCCCACCCATTAAACACTAGATAGTTCTGATGTTGTATTTACATAGAGCTCCTCTTATTCCCCCTCTTACTGGGTTGACTGTTAAGAACTCAAACTAAGGCACTATAATAATGAGGAAAAGCTATTATTGACTGCATGCGCATTTTATGGTTCAACCATGATCAACGACTGTTCATGGGTGCGGCCCAGTACATAGTGCCCAAAAGGGAAGACGGGGCGTAATCTTAGAAGGAGCCCACGTAAGGCATCCGTGCGATAACTCACACGTTTAGGGTTTAGGGTAAAGTCTCTGACCTTTTTCGCTGGCCCTAGATGGAGAATCTTTGCGTTGGGGATCCTCTTGGTGGGGCAACCAAAACAATATCCTCCTCCGCTGCTTGGTGCGTTTCGGCTGCAGGATGTTACATTGCAGGCTTGAATTCTGACTTTGCCGACTGCTCATACCTGAACAAACCCAAAGGGTCCATGTAGGTATATGGGATATACTTGTGCCTTAAAGTAGGTATATGTGAACCCCTTTGGGCCCTAAGTATGTACCATATACCTACATGGACCCTTTGGGATTCTGATTTTGCCGACTGCTCATACCTGAACAAAGTCTCTGAGTTGCCTTATACCCTTTGTCGTGGCTCAGTTTTTTGAGCCCGCCACGGAGAATCCATGGTCTCACTAGGATTCTGTATGAAGGTACTGGCAACGAATGAAATCTCTCACTTGCTGAGCTATAGTCTAAACTCCTCGTATCCCCCTTCATGAGGCTGACGCATCAAAAAAAATGCTAAGCATCAAACATAAATTTGATTCTAAAAATCAAAAAATGAATCTTGGCGCCCCGGCATCAAAAAAAAACATGAGCATCAAAAACAGAAAATAGTAATAGTAATAGTCATAGTAATAGAAATAGTAATAGTAATAATATTAGCAATAATAGTCAAGCTGAAACGCTCAAATTTCTNNTTTTCTTGATGCTTATGAAATTTCTTTTTGATGCCTTGTCATTTTTTTTTTGATGCCTATGCCCCTTCATGAGCCCTATACTAGTCCCCTAAATAACCCCCTCAAGGAGTTTAGACTACAGCCCATCTGGGGTCCCTAAGCTATTATAAGCTCCTAGACATGAATATGCTTAGTGTGGTGAAGGAGTTCTTCATCAGATGTATAGAGGGCCTTGCGAACGTGCTAAATGGAGCGCTTGGGTACGTCAGAACGCTTGTGAGAAAAAAGGTTGAGACTCCGCGCGGGCTGCCGCAATAACTAGGTAGGTACATTACGAAATGTCGGTGTTATCTACGTGAAACCTCAAACAGTATGAAGAATGACAGTCGTCGCGGCGCTTCGTCCTTTTGTTCAATGGGGTTTGGTTTACGTATTTTTGAAGTCCAGGTACAGCAGTATCTGAAAGACTATAACCATAAGGGTCCAATGAACACAAATAATAGGGTTTTAGGGCCCAAATACCATTGTTATTAGAGTTTTTGAACCCTAAAACCCTACTAGTTGGGTCCTTGGGCCCGTAGGGTAAGAATATATTCCCTAGTTACAACTTCAGCTCTCCTAGCTATGGCATGGACACACGTCATCTAGGTTATAAGGACGCTCGTTGCAGCTCGCTTTCATAGGATGTTTTCATATGTTTTCTTGGGGATTCCACGTACTCTTTGGGCGCATCAGGGGAGAGAGGGGTCTTCGATGATTGGCTTCTGCAACACTTCTAGACATTCAGGGCCATGAAGTCTAACTTGCCTGTGGTGAGCGGGCAATGTATACGGTCTCCTCTGGGAAATGTCTAATATTAGGGGGCGGGGGCATGCTCAACAGTCATAGGACGCATTAAACTACGAGCCGGACAACCTGCTCAGTCATCAAGCTATGTTGCGGACAAACCCTCAACCCTATAAACCCTAAACACTAAACCCTATAAACGCTAAACTCTATGAACGCTATAAACCATATAAAACCTAAATCCTATAAAGCCTATACACCTTAAACCCCAAGCCGCCGGGACTGTCGGGCTTTGAGGTCTTGATGGGCAGGTGTTTCTAGATGCACTGGGACAAGCCTGAGGGCTTTGAATACTTTGACCTACACCGTAAGACCGAAGACTTCAGAATAATCCCCTTGTAAACCTTCAGGACACCCATATTCATTTTTGATACTTCAGGTGCACCCTAGTAAACCCCAAACCCTAAATCCAAATCCCTAAACCCATGCATCCTTAAGCTTCCTAAGGGCCGCAGGTTTTGAAGAAAAGTCCATCTCGAAGGTGCCCCGACTTTGGATGGATTCCTAGGATCCCAGTAACCTAGGACCCCCAAAAAGCCTGCCTGTTTTGACTAGAGCTTACCTGAACTCCAAGAGTATGTAGAATAATGGCCTCTTGGGCTGTTTTAATCAGGGTTTGTCCAATTGTTATACCTACTTTTTGGGCCCAGGCATTTATACCAAGAACTTAGGACCCCAAACACATATCTCAGACGCTTTCGCCCTGAAACCAGAATGTCTGAGGAGCCTCGACTTTGAAAGCCGAACTCAAAGAATCTGCAAACTGAAGGCGCAAGAGGGGCCTGGCACACGTGGCCCAAACTGTATTAGGGATTTAAGGTTTAGGGATATAGGGTTTAGGGTTTAAAGTATGTAGAATAATGGCCTCTTTGACTAGTTTAACTGGTTTTGGGCCATCGTTACATCTACCTTGGGATGTAAGAAGAGCTTAGGTTTGGGTGGGTTTAGGAGTTGAACCAGAACCCTAGAAGTTTCAATCTGCATGAAGGCATGCACTTGGGCATTTCCAAAAAGCGGGTTGCCTGGCATAAGGTTCACCTCCCATGAATCGGGCGGGTGACAATAGTTCGATGAAAAATATTCCACCAAGTCAGAAAAGTCCGGAAGACTTCTCTTGCTCTGATCTTCTTATCGGAGCCAGCACACCTACAAACAAGTCCGATGGGCAATGATAAAGCGGCGACAATATTAAAGCTCAGCTTCCGGGAATATGCCGATTTGCACGGACTGCTAGGACAACCCTAAACCCTAAACCCTAAAAAATAAACCCTAAACCCTAAACCCTAAAAACCCTAAACCCTAAACCCTAAAAACCCTAAACCCTAAAGGTCCTACGCTGAACCCCTCTGGCTCAGCATTGCGACCCCTGAGCCCTCCGTAGACCAAAATCGCAAAACACGATTTTTGGAGGGCATTAATTACAAACAAAGGGTCCATGTAGGTATGTGGTACATACTTAGGGCCCAAAGGGGTTCCCATATACCTACTTTAAGGCCCAAGTATATCCCATATACCTACATAGACCCTTTGGGAATTACAACCGTCCTTGTATGTACGGCAGATGCCTGAAGCGTAGCACCTGAAATCTTGAAGACCTCAAGTAGACAGACCAAGCAAAAAAATCCTACTTTGGTGGCCTTCGCGTGTCCAGCACCGCCTCAATATCATCCCAGGCGTTGCCGCGAATTCCTTCCAGGAGCTTTTTTCGTGGGGCCGCTTTCCCGTTTGGAGTTTCGGGTTTATGCTAGGTGTTGCCACAACTTCCTCTTCAAAAGCTTTTCGCGGGGCTCCTCTAAGGCTACCTCGACGTTGGATCTCAGTATCTCAGTGTATCCTATTACCCAGCTCTTAACATGATGGCACAGCAACCTGATGGAGCATACGCTGGGAGTTTCTCTGACATGAGTGCTTTAAGACACTTGAGGAGATATCGGGAGTGTGGAGTAACTGCTCAAAACTACCAAAGACCCGACGGCCCCTGAAAGTACGGGTCTCACGCGAGGATAGACGCAGGTGCCCAGACCATAAAATGATGGTTGAAGTACGGAGGGAGAGGGAGAAGGAGAGGGAGAGGGAGCGGGAGAGGGAGGGAGAGAGAGAGAGAGAGAGGGCGAGGGAGGGACGGAGGCAGGGGGCAAGCGAGCAAGCCAGGAGCAGAGGCAAAGTTAGGAGAGAAGGAGAATGGGAGGGCGGGTTCCTAATCCTAAACTAAAAATCTCAAACCGATCCTAGCATCTAAATCCAATGATATACTAATCCTCCACACTGAGCCCTTTTCAGGGTTTCCTGGACCCCAAAAAGTAGGTATAATAATGGTATAGTAAGAGCCCAAAGCCCCGAAAACAACCCAAAATGCCATTATCCCTATAAGGGTCCAAGTACCTAATAATCAAATACTTACCCAATACCTGTACTACAATTACTATTACCCTAAACCCAAGTACCTCATCATTGGGTACTTGGACCCTCTAGGTATCCTACATACTTATAAACCCAGGTCCGACCTTCGAAGTGCCTCTGCAGGCGCAGAACAGCGCGGGAGGAGAGCAGCCGGGACTTATCCTCCAGGTCAAAGCCTATAGACTCCCAACTACAATCTTGGTTTAGGGTTTAGGGTTGAGAGCTAAGGGTTTTGGGTTTAGGGTTGAGAGTTAAGGATTAGGGTTTAGGGTGCCTAGTCTCAACTACGGTCAATACTCATTACCATTACTACGAAGATAACTCTTCTTGCTATTGCTACTGCTATAGTTCCTAGTCCCATCATTACTTACTACTCTTACTAGTATCTAGCGGCACCTAGAGTATGCAATATACCTACCAAGGGCGGCATTTGTACCAAATAGTTTGGTATGCTCACTTTTTTCACAGACTAGTTTGCTCTTGGTATGCCGAACCTGGGAAGCCTGAAAACCAGCGAAAATGGTTTGAGGGTTTAGCTGGTAACCCTAAACCCTAAACCCTAGGGTCTAGGATTTGGGGGCTTAGGCTTCAGGGACTACCAGACATTCCAAGAGCCATCAGCAGCAAATAGATGTTCCTAAAGTTACCAACCTTTGTGAAACAGGGGAGTATTTGAGGGTTGGCTGTTTTGGTAAGAAACCCTAAATGGCTTCAGGGAAAGGTCGTGACCATGGCAAGGAATGTATGGCCCTCTCCGTTTTCTGGTTCCAAAGTATGGCCCCATACTTGGGCTTGCAGGCCTTTTTTAAAGGGTAGGTACAGAGCAGCTTAAATTCAAAGCTCAAAGCTTCAAGCTTCCACAAGGGAATGTTAAGACAAAAGTACGTTGCCACATTTCCTACACTGTCAGAGTGTGATGTAGATGAATCATTGTTGGGAGGCTCAATGTTTCACATTGTTCAGGGGGTCTGGGAGGGTATAAAGGTTCAGGCCTACATGTTCAAGGTGCGGGGTTCAAATGTTAAGGCTGTCAAGGTTTGGGGGGAGTAGGGTTAGGTGTATGTCTGTACCTCCGTGTGTACATTAAACCCTAGACCTTACAGCCTAAACTGAAAAACCTAAATCCCAATCGCGAAGAGCCAAGGAGTTGCTGTCATAAGACATCCGCATTAAACCCCGTTGCGCTGCTCCCCTAAACCAACCCAGAGGGTCCAAGTACCCAATAATTAGGTACTTGGGTGTTGGGTCATTAATAGTAATTACAGTACAGCTTTTGGGGAAGTATATGATTATTAGGGACCCTTAGGGCCAACCTGGACCCCCCAAAGAGGTAGAATAGCAACCCAAGACCCACTAAACACAGCCCAGAAGGCACTTTGTCTACACAATTTTGGGGTTCAGGACCCCACAAATCCCCATAACTCCAAAATCCCGAGCTTAAGGACCATGTGGGGGTTTCCCAAAATTAGGGGTACCTTTTTTTGGGGGTTCCAATATTAAGGACTATAGTATTTGGGGTTCTATATTGGGTCCCCCTATTTTGGGAAACTACCTAAACGACACTTCCTAAAACACTTTAAGCCTCGAACCCTAAACCCTACATCACCAAACCTTAAACCCTTAAAACCCTTAAAACCCTTAATCCTAAAGCGCTATGAGCTGCGAACCTCCCGAGAGAATTGGCCGCGGTTCGGGCCAAGAAGCGCCGTTTGGCTCGAGGCCGACCTTTGCGCAGGCTCTTGGGGCTATGAATTGAGGGTTTAGGATTAGGGTTTAGGGTTTAGGGTTCAGGGTTTAGGGTTTAGGGCTTACCTGAACCCCAAAAATCTGTAGAATAATGGCCTTTCGGGCTAGTTTCAATGGTTTTGGCTATTATTTAACATACTTTTGGGGCTTAGGTTGCGCTCAGAGTTGCAGTTAGGGGTTTCGGGCTTACTTCTAGGGTTAAGGTCCAAGCTCTGGGCTTTAGGGCTTAGGTCATGAACCCCGCCGCATCGAACTGAACTTCGATTTGTTCACGAATCAACTTCCACATGCTCCACTCGTCAGCCAACATGAGCTCACGTCGGTGATCCGAAATGATGTCAGAAGTTTCTTCATCCGGCCATGAAAACAGAACACGTCAAGCAAAGTCACTGCTGTTATAAGATTCAGGGCTTGGGGTCTAGGTTTTAGTGTTGAGGGCTTAGGGTTGGATAGAGGGATTTTGCACCAAGGAAGACTACATTAAGGGTTTAGGATCTAAATTGTAGGGTCTGGAGTTTATGATACTGGAATTCCTAGGTGCTAGATTTCCTCCTTTGGATCTTATTTGAGAGCGAGTGTTAACCCCTCCATACTAATATCTATCGCCCCGCCTCCACGGCATTTTCCCCCTACGTATACCGCAGCATTTTCAGATAATCTATCACCATAGCCCTCAACCCTAACCCTTACGAGGATTATCTAATAGTAGGGTCGTGTGGGTGAGTATAAGATCAGTATAACGGTATAGTCCTCCACGGGGCCACGTGACCTGTAGTCAAACTCCGAGTATCCCCCTTCATAACCCCTATGATAAGGTTGAGCGTTTAGGGTCTAAACTCCTAGCATCCCCATTCATAAGCCCTATAATACTTGTCTTTATGGTCCTCTATATCTCTATATAACCCTCTTTAAGGAGTTCAGATTATAGCTCACGTAACCCATGGCCGACTGAATATCCTTGCTGCCAAGTTCCGTTGTAGTATACTGGGGACATTATCGAGGGGGAGGCTGGTAATCAATAGCAGGGGTGGGGATAATTCAACAAAATAACCTTGAACCCCAAACCTCCGGCCTTCAGGGTTTTGGGACCTCATGCTTTGGGTTTAGACTAGGGTTTGAGGGCTTACCAAGGTCATGAAGGGCATGAACCGGCTGAATAACTGTGGGATCTTTCGCTGAAGGGTAGTACACCCCAAACCCTGAACCCTACACCAAACATTCGCGACATCCCACCCTAACCCCTCATCCCTATCATTCCTAAATCCAAACCCTCAACCCCAATTCCTGGCTCAGACGCGTAGATACGATTGCCTTAGGATGGGAACTGCAAGTTGCGCCCTTTTACCTGTACACCCGCCCTTTCCCTGTGATACTCAAACCCACTCAACCCCCTAATATTGACTATTCCCCAAATCTTTGAATACACCACAACAGGAAAGTTTCATCTGGGGGCATTGGGGGGTTTGATATTAGGGCGAAGGGATTGTAATACCACCTGGCATCTTCGTGAACACACATGCTAAGCAGGCCTTCATGTAATTGCGCGGGTGTGTTCCACAACTGGAAACTCTTTCGGGGACATTCCTGCAAAGGCGATTCTAAATTGTCTTGGGATAGAACAAAGGGACCGCTCCCTTTTTTGGAAACACCCACATTGTTCCCTCAACCCCCTCTAAATTTAGTGGCATAAACAAACAACATGAGGTCTAGAGGCATAGTATACTATAAAGTTATGTAAGGACTATATTTACCTATAGACCCCCCAACCACCCTCTATTCTATTCTGCACAAATTACACCCATTTGGGGCCATCTAACCAAAATTAAGGATACTAGGAGGGTACTGGTAAGGGACTGATATTGCCTGTTCCCCCGGCTCCCAGATAACCCTCTAGCCACAGTGCACTCACATCTGAGAATCGAACAATTCGACCTGTCATAAGAGGAGAGGGAACTTTGAGTTTAGGGTTTGAGGAGCATGCTGTGTGGCCTCAATCTAATACATTCCCGTACTTTCCAAAGCTTAGGATGCTAAATTCATGTAGGAAGTTTGGTGTCAAACGGGCGGCCCATCACTTTTGAAATAGTTATGGAACCCTAGAGATACTTACCAAAAGACAATGCACCATAACAAGCGTTGCAACACTGAGGCACTGAGAGAGAGAGAGAGAGAGAGAGATGAATGGATGAATGAAAAGACGGAGACATGGAGATGGCTGATGGCTTTTGGTTCCGGATTTTCAGTCCAGTTTGAGCCTGAAGCAATACCGAATAGGGGATCTAAAAACGATTAAATTCCAATCTCGGGCTCCAGGAATGAAGGTTTACGGCTTAGGATTTTGGGAGTTCGGGCATGGGATCTAGTGTGGAGTGCAGACTCCATGCAAACCAATGGTTAAACTTCATTGAATTCGAGCCCTGGGGATAGGTGAAGCCGAAGTCAAACAGGGAGGCTGCTCAAGCCCCAGACTTACTGGTCGTTAGCAGGGAACGGAGGAATCAATTCCTGTATCCCAGCCCACCCAAAATCCCGAATAATGGTCCCGATGCCCCGCCCTATTCCATGTTTGCCGAACACTCTACCATTCTACATACTTTGGGGTTCGGGTATCCCCCCCAAGATTCCTGCATTTCCTGCAAGCCACCAGGAAGCAAACCCTCCAACATGGAGGTGGCACCACGACATCAATGTCTCCGTCAGTGGCCGCAGCTCCGTACAGCCGGGAGCCCACGAGATGTACCTGAAGCTTTGGTGGTTTCAGTAGAGGTTTGGTTTAGGATTTAGGGTTCAGGACCTACCTGCTGATTCGGTGTCAGGGCTTACCTAAACCCCACAAGTATGTAAAATAATAGCCCTGAACCCATAATAATAGCCATAAAGGCCATCATTTTACATACTTTTGGGGCCCTAAACCCTAAACCCTAAACCCAAAATAACCCCTAAATCTAGTAGTTTCCATTTGCTTTTCCATCATTTTACATACTTTTGGGGCCCAGGTAGATCTTTGCCTCAGTCAACCCTAAACCCTAAACCCTAAACACTAAACCCTAAACCGTGGCTAACCCTAAACCCTAAGCCCTAAACACTAAACCCTAAACCGCGGCTAACCCTAAACCCTAAACCCTAAACACTAAACCCTAAACCGTGGCTAACCCTAAACCCTAAACCCTAAACACTAAACCCTAAACCGTGGCTAACCCCAAACCCTAAACACTAAACACTAAACCGAGGCTAACCCTAAACCCTAAACCCTAAACCGTGGCTAACCCTAAACCCTAAACCCTAAACCCAGGCTCAGGGATGAAGAAGGATTGAGGTGTTACATGGTTTCCCGCAAAGCTGTTCGCAGGTAGCCTCTGGTTTCAGCTAGGAAGCTACCCAAAGGGTCCATGTAGGTATAAGGGTTGGGTTTAGGGTTTAGGNNGGTTCAGGGTTTAGGGTAGGTATATGGTATACACTTAGGGCCCAAAGGGGTTCCCATATACCTACTTTAAGGCCCAAGTAGATCACATATACCTACATAGACCCTTTGGGCTAGGACGGAGAGTGTCGGTTGGCAAAATTCCCGTGAAACGTTAACGCAACCACCAGTCCCAGAATTCCATCCCAAAGGGTCTATGTAGGTACATGGGATATACTTGGGCCTTAAAGTAGGTATATGGGAACCTCTTTGGGCCCTAAGTATATACCATATACCTACATGGACCCTTTGGGAGAATTACATGATTCCTGAACCCCATGAGGTGTACTCAAACAGGTGGCCCACTTCGTCTGCGACGCACAATCCCAGCTGAACCCTATTCCTGACCCCAACATGGAATTCTAAAAAGGTGTACCTTCAAAGGCTGTAACAACTCACAGAGCACAAAGTCAGGTCAATTTGACCATTCGAATGCAGTATAGCTCGGAGGAATGATGATGCTAGAGCAAAACTGCTCCATGGGAACCTCAAAATGCGGGCTAGGATCGTTTTCCTTCCGATCCCACCCCACCCAAACCATATATATATATATAGATATAGATAGCTCAGACCCCGAACTCCAAACCTCCAAGACCTGAAATTCTGAAGACCCTAAACTCAGGGAGGTTTCCTTTCTCCCCGTAGGATTTTGTACCCATGGGTTTGGGTCCCTAAACCATGGAATATGGCTCTTAATACGAGTGGTTTGGACCCAAAACCTAGAGTTACAAACTTTCAGGCTACAACTTAAAGTCTTTGATAAACCTCCAGGTTAAACCCTAAACCCTGAACCCTAAAAACCTCTAGGAGACCACTTACCATAAACTACACACTCGACACCGCAACCCTCAAAAAACTCGACACCAAACGTTACCCAAAGCCGCAACCCTGCCGAAAAACTAACCAAGCCCGAAAATGCTCACGGCCCTTTGGAAAAGAGGTTAGGACCCAAAGGGTCCATGTAGGTATATGGGATATAGTTGGGCCTT
>CAJNIZ010006434.1:0-17726 GCA_905231905.1 Symbiodinium pilosum
TTGCTTACGGTAACTTACGAAACCCACACGTTTGCTTACGGCAAGCTCCTTACTGCCATTCGCTAAAGGGTTCCCCACTAGAGGATTTTGATCTCTGCTCTAATATGAAGAAAATTGTTTAAACATACTTAGTACCCCCCCCCCTGCTAAGTGTCCTGTGTCGCAAATTGTTATGAGTACATCCCCTCAACCTGCAGTAACTCCAGGGTCCCACAAAGTAGGGTGGCGACCCCTAAGGCCTAAATCCCGTAAACCCTTCAATTGCTGGTTTTCAGTAGGGACTAAGGGAATGAATTATAGGTTTAGGGGTTTAGGGTTTAGGGTTTGGGGTTTTAGGGTTTAGGGACATATTCCCTTCTTCCCTGCAAAGAACCAGTAAGTTCATCGTGGCTTGCAACAGAGGTTCCGGAGCTTCTCCCCGCCGACGCCCTATAAACACTTGCAGCGTGACACACGGAACGACAACGAAGTTGTCGGCATACTCTAGGATTTAGCGTTTAACGTGTCCCTAAACCCTAAACCGCTGGTTTTAGGGCAGGGGCCTAGATCATGAGGGCCCCTTTTAAAATGCAGCGGGCTCTATAGGGTATACAGGGATCAGGGTTACGGATACGGTAGTGTAGAGGCCTGATCCAGTGGAACAGGATTTTGGGGTAGAATCTACTGTTTTATGGAACATAAGGGGAAAAGATCACTCATTCTTTCCTATATTTCTGTTTAGTGTGTATGTAGGGTTTCAGGGTTTGGAGGTCTGCACTCTATGGATTAGCGGCCACATGTCCTGCATTGGAATTGGCACAGATACGACATTTTGAACTTCAAGCCGAAAGATCCAGGAACGGGCCTGGGATCTAAGTAGGGCCAAACCCATGGTGTAGGACTTAAAGTTCAGGCCACAGCGCTTACCTGTAGACCTGTGACCTCAATGAAGTGTGAGTCCCTGAGTAGTTAGTAGGCAGAACCCATATATAAACCCTAAACCCACCCTTCGTAAATCCGTAGCTAATTGGGTCTACATAGGTGATCGTCTGCAACACATATATCGTATATGGCTCTGGGGGTACTCAGATTTCATCATAGTTTTTCTCGCTGCTTACTTTGAGTGCGGGATGGAGTTAGGGAAGATGCTACACCCCACAATACGAGTAACCCCTTAGTAACCCTTTAGACCAAGGTTACCACCCTAAACCCTAAACCCCGCCCAAAAACAAGATCAGGGTCCCTCAAGCTAAGGAGGGCTGTGGGCTCCAGTTTTGCAGGTCCGCGCACCCACTGAGCCCAATGTGAAGATCGGGTTAACATACTGGTGCTCCGTATTTTTCGCAGTTTATGATCCTAAATAACAATCAGGACCACCAACATGCTCCAAGAAATCATAGGAAGCCTGGATAAGTTGGGATTTCAGAGCCTCCAGAAGAGAATGTGGGGCCAAACGTTCAAGCTTCTCTGACGATCCATGTGCTCAGCCGCTCATAATGTACGTATACAAGTGTGCTTCGTTTCGGCCTGCGGGAGGAAAGCGAACTCAGCCCAACGATACGCTGTTTTCACTTCCCCGGGTTTATTTAGGGGTAGATTCCTACAGACCTCCCTAATAGGAGAGAATCCCTAAGAAGGTGCCTTAGGGTGAGGTACCTGACGTTACCAGAAAAATGTCCCCAACCACTTCATACTTAGATATGGCCCCCAATATATCAGGTCTAACTCTTACAGGAAGTATTTAACGGTAGGGGGTGGGTGGGTGGGGCTTGTCTTTTTCAGGAAAGTGAGGCCATCTCACATTAGCCATGAGCAAAATCTCGGTATGTTCAATTAAATTTGAGGGACTGTAATGGCGACCTCAAACAGGGATCAGGGAACCCTGAGAACATAGTTAGTAGGAATATAATAGGAATATGAGGACCCTGGTAGGCATATTCCTATCTATTTCTTACTTTATTCTTGAGGTTCCCGGTTTTGGGGTTCCCAAAAATGTCCTTGCATGGTGTGTCCGAAATCTCGGCTCGGCTTTCCCGGGGTTGAAAACTGGTTGTCGGGCCTGAGACGGGGTTTGTACTTGAATAATGGGGGAGTATTTCATAGTGTGCTCTTGAAATTGTATTCCCTTCTTCCCTACACCCAGCAGCAAGGCTTAGAAAGGGGTTCTTACAACTTGAGACGACGCCATGAGATGAGCACAAACAAATTCTGGTCTCCAACAGTATAAGCCGGTCGCAGGTCTCACACGGTTTTAGGGAAACACGCCGAGAGGTCTAAAAGCTATACAGGCCTGGATGAAACCAAACCCTCCTACATAACCAAGAACTCAGATGGGTGGTCGTCACAAATATGGTCCCTCTTTGGATCCCTCTTATAATACGGCTCCTAATTTTTAGGGTACCCAAAAATGGACCATAACTTTCACAACCACCCACACTGTTTGACGATGATACCCCTTTAAAGGTCCGCATCCGTCGCCGCAGCCGGTTCCAGGAAATCTGAAATAGTTTTGAATCAAGTCCAGGGTCCTTTGCAGAGGCCTTTATTGCTTACTGGGGCTGGCTAGGGTAGATTCCTACAGGACCCCAACAGGCCCCCTATGAAAGATCAGTATACAGTATACTCCTCCATCTACAGATAAGGAACTCACAGGTTTTCGACGCCTCCACTGTCATGGATCCTGTCTTGCCATGCTACCGGATGCTGTGAAAGTCCTGGGTAAAGACGCCCAGGAAGGGAACTTGCCTCACGCTTGGCAACCTGCCCAGTCTGAGGGAAGGCATGTGCTCGAGAGTTTGGGCTTGTGCAGGTAGCGCTGGCCCACGCGAATTCTGATTGGGAGCCTTTTGAAGGGCTTTGGGTTTTTGTTTAGGGTTTAGGGTTTAGGCTGAAGCTTTATTGAAATTCTTGACGTTACAATTTCCGTAATCGTTGTGGCATGGTCTCCAGAACAATTGGGGGTGCAAAGGCTTGCGGGCAGACGGTCAAAAGAATAACATGTGTGGGTCCAAGACTGGCCTACTTGGATTTCTCATGCAGTTCTACTAAGCGGGAATAAGCATGCCAAATGGCTACCAGTATGCATGACCTAAACTCCAAGACTTCTAGTTGACCCTGCTGTATAACTACCCATGTAGAAGCCAGAAAGCTGGTTATCCACGCAAACTCCTCTTGTAACTGTAGTATATCACACCTCGGTCCTCATATCCCATATCTGTCATTCCTCTCTTACACGCTAGCTTCATGGATTTTAGGAGCTCTCGTTTACAAGGTTAATTGAATTAAGGATTGCAAGAAGAGAGTGAATTCAGCAGAAGAACCGTGGAAACAAAGAACGCGAAGATCCATGAAGACCACAAGCCATGTTAAATCTTCTGTCGCAAATACAAAAACTCTGCTCACGCACCTCCTTCTCTAAACACTACACCCAATCTGCGGAATGACAGTACACGCTAAACTCTGAACCCAGTACCAAGTTTACTCATTGCCTTCTATCTGTGTCTTAACGCTGTTGTTCTTACTGTACTTTGTTTCCAAAAAATCGAAAACCTCAATATGTCCTCATTTTCTTTAAAGCTCCACACCATAAACCCTTGACACTAAACCCAGCGGCCCATGCCCGAGCCCAAAGACTGAGAGCTATTCCCTTCTCCCTCAAGAATAATCCCTAAGGGTCCAGTACCCAGTAATCATATACTTACCCCGAACCTGTAATATAAATACAATTCCCCAAATCCCAAGTAAATATCATTGGGAACATGGACCCTCTTGGAATTCCGCTCTAACCTCTACTAATACCTGAATCTGACATCAGTGTAGAAATGCCCCGCCATATTGGGGTGAATGCGTGCAATTATCATTACGGGGTGGGAGGGTGCGCCGGCGTGATTTTTTGAGGCGAAGAAAAAAAAAGGATGATGAGGAAGTCATTCCTTGAGTGACCAGATGCGTCAGAGACAGTTGTACTTCAGAGCCCTTCTCCTCCTCATCCAAGCGGGTTAGCAAAGCGCTAACTTTGGTCCCTAGCCCTAAACAACCCTGAGCCCTAAACCTGAAACCCTAGACCTTATCCCTGAACCCTGAACCTGAACCCTGAATAGCATCAGGGTGAAAATTTCAAGCCCCCAGGCTGGGCCCCCAGCCTGGCAAGGGAATGACACAGCGGATACATTACCTGGAATGTACAGAACCCACCACTTTGGGGGTTGGCCCTCTGTTCTTGCGGTATGTATCCATGAAATAATGGGCTCTGCAACGCCAAACTAGACGAGCCCATGCCAAGCCTAAGCAGTAAACTTGAACCCTAAACCCTTTAACCCAGGACTCCCTGAGATGCTTGCAACCAGCCGAGCGGATGTCAGCCAGCAAAAAATCACTGGAAACTCTGGAAACCCTTAAACCCTGAAACCTAAGCCGTAACAAGCGGATGAGCAGCCGAGTAGGATGGCAGCGACATCATCTCCAGCCACTCCTGTTTTAGGGTCTAGGATGGTCTAGGGCTAGGGTTTAGGGGGTCAGACTTTGGCTTCAGGTTAAGGGTTTAGGGGTTAGGGTGTAGGGTCTAGGGTGTCCAAGATGATAACTGAGCCTTACCCACTAGTTCCTTCTTGGGATAAATAAGCTCTAAACCTCAAAGCATTTAGGAAACAAAGCATTATTCATATGCTCTGTTGGGCTTTAGGACAATAAGACATGTCTAGGGTGTAGGGCTTAGGGATTGAAAGCCCTCACTGATTTCATCTCTTGGACTCCACTCCCCCCAGACACGCACACGAATGGTACATGTTCCCAAAATAGACCAATATACCTCACTGGTTCTTGGTAGGGAATAAGGGAATATAGGGTATGGGGATTATCTGGGGGTTATATTCCCTAATTCTCTACCCTAAACCCCAAACCCTGAATCCTTAACCCTACGAAGAGCCTGTAAGATACTTGGGAGAGGATATTTGTGACTAGGGCCCCGGCTTTTGTCCTGAGAGTGTCGATATTTTCCAGCACGAAGCCAATGAAAGACAGGATTATATAGGGTATATACGTGGCTTGTAGTGGGATAATGGAAAAGAAAAGAAAATGGACACTACTATAGGGTTTTGGGCAGGGTTTAGGTGCTTTGTTGTGGAGTACGTGTGGACTACACACTATATATACATACATAGATATTCATATACATACATATACACCAGTTCCATAAGTACTAGAAATTATCAGTAAACACACTTCCAAACAGGGAATGCATGAACACATCACAGAGACCCTCTCCAACCACTAACAAGGCCCGCAAGGGCTAATGGTATTCATATTATGGTACTAATCGCTTCCTACAATCCACTGCTAGTGGGTGCAAGAAAGACCTCGTGGACACGAGCGAGAAACTCGCTTGCGGCACAGATAGGTTTAGGGTGTAGGCATAGTGATACCCAAAAGGGTACAGGTTCGTTGTTTCACTATGAGCCTCAGACTGACTGGAACAGTAAGACGATTAGCCAAAATTCAGCTCCCCTTTGAATGACCTGGCCTCACAGATTCTGCCTTGGGGTGCGTAGTGTAAGGGCCTATAGACAGTTCAACGTGATTCTTGGGTAGGTTATTCTCTGGTTATTGAAGGGCAGTAAAGGCATCGTGTTGGTACTGATTCAGGCTTCAGCACTATGTGGGCACTTCATGCTTCACCCTCGCTGCGCTGGCCTTGTCACACGCGTGCCCTTCGCCGGGTAAACAGAGGCACCTGCTGCAAATTTCTGTGCTGCAGCTGCAGCAGCAGCAGCAGCAGCAGCAGCAGCAGCAGTAGCAACGGCAGCAGCAGCGGATCCTCTCGCAAAAGTATACAACTGCAGTCGCGATCATGGTTCGCAGTCTTCTGTGTAGGCAGAATGCAGCAGTCTAAATTCACATCGATACATCCTGGGGGTGATGAGCAAACGGATATGGAAAGACTGCAACCTTGGCAAGAAGACCCTGAGCTTGGTGTTTAAAAGCGGGACTTAGCGGGCGTCGTCGACAGTCCCTGGTTAGAGTGTAATTAGAATATAATGGAGAATCAGATGGGAAAGGAAAACGGAAAATGACGCGGAAACTGGTGGAATATGGGGATTCAAGGAAGAGCTTTTCTTTAGGGTCTGGAGTTTGGGCCGGGATTCAGTCATTCCGTTATGCATATCCTGTGATGGGCGCTACAGGAACAAGAGGCCCGGCTGTGAATCCTGCTATCAACGAAAAACTGGCTGGCTGTTTTTCACCCGACACCGAAAATTCTGAACACTAACTAAACCCCAAACCCTACAATCAAACCCTATGTGTTGTTAATGCAAGCGCGGCGTCCGCGGCTTGTTTAAGACCCTTCTCGACATTCTGTGCCGGGGAGAGCTTTCACATTTGGACCCCGAATTCTTGCAACTCCGCCGCTCCCGAGTCAGCGGAACTGCGATGGCTTTATTGAGGGTGACGCTGTTTCAATGACGGAGCATCCGAAGCCTTCAGG
Source organism: Symbiodinium pilosum (assembly GCA_905231905.1). Taxonomy (NCBI): domain Eukaryota; class Dinophyceae; order Suessiales; family Symbiodiniaceae; genus Symbiodinium; species Symbiodinium pilosum. The sequence continues at coordinate 6,461 of CAJNIZ010006434.1, forward strand.
TATAATTAAGCAGCTGGCAGGTTGTTACAGACTTTGTGAGAGCATGCCGGTCTCCTCCTAAGCTTTCTTACTGGTTTCTCCGCGATAGCTGACTCAGCCTAAAGAGGGCCTCCTTCATGTGCCCAGTGCTCTGAGCACCGTGATGTGTCGGCCAGCTCCCTGCTGGCTGCAAAGTGCCAGTATTGGCGATGCCCTCCTCCTCCTTCTCTTCCTCCTTCTGCTGCTGCTGTTGCAGTTGTGGCTGCGAGTGCAGCTGCGGCTGCAGTTGTTCTTTGTTGTTGCTGTTATTTTCGTGTTTATCATGCTCTTGCTACTGGTGTTGGGATTGTTGTTGTCGTGGTGGTGGTGGTGGTGGTGGTGGTGGTGGTGGTGGTGGTGGTGGTGGTGGTGGCGGCGGAAATAATGGTGCTGGTGGTAGCAGTATATTGGCAGTGGGTGCAGAGGCTGGGGCTTGGCCAGGGGCTGGAACTGTTGGCTGCCATGATAGTATTGGTGTGTTGGTAGCCGTAGCAAAATTACTGTAGCACAGGTCAGCGTCGTTTGGAGGTGCAAGTAGGATGGATCTGGAGTAGCATTGTTCATCTTGAAGCCTCTGCTTCAAGAAGCCCACCATGACACTGCCCTTGTGACTCGACTCCACTAACAGCATGATGGACGCTGCCGGCCGGCCTGCGCGAACAGCACCGGCAACGGCCGATGATGACGCTCCTGGGGAACTGCACGCCCATCAGCAGCTAGGTGTTCAGCTTGGCCTAGAAAACCCCCATGCCATACCTAGACCTAAACGGACATGGTATAGTGCCCTAAGCCCTTGAGTCAGATGTGCGCCAGAAACACATCCACAGGTGCAAGTAGGGATCCAAAAAGGAATTTGCCTAAATACATCCGTAGTTTTCAAAATGAGGGTCCCATTGTTTGCGCACAGCAGCAATTGACACAACAAGGTACATGATTGAGGAAAGAATGCATCGGAGCCCTGCCCCCAGGGCTGAGGGGAGCAGACACTGCACAAGCTGCCTGGAAACTCCTTGCCCCCAGACCCTAAATACTGCACCCTGAACCTGAACAGAAGGGATGGCTTGACATCTAGCTCTTGCAGAATATACTTCCTGTACAGCGCAAGAAAGAGGCATCACGACAACTCTTTCCTTTCAATGACAATGAGTTGAAAGTAAGCTCGAAACTACCAAAAAAAAGCTGTAAACCTTACCGGACTAAGCCCTAGCTCTAGCCCCGAAACACTCTAAATCCTACCCGAGGAGCCAGAAAGTTGGGAAACATCAGTGTCCCCTACCCCGCAACCCAGAAAGAGAGAAAACTGTCACTCATCCTCCAACTTTCATGTTCCGAGTTGTTATGGGCCTCTACTGTAAGAGGACCACGAAACGCGCAACCCTCACCCTACACCCTAAACCCCTAAACCCTACAGTACACCCCAAACCCTAAGCCCTAATCCCTCCCCCCTGGAGCTCCGCAGGAGCGTCCAACAGAGCCAGATCTTGCTCTACCCAGGGAGCCTCCAGTCTTAGGGTCAAGGATTTAGGGTTTAGGATTTAGGGTCCGGGTTTAGGGTGTTGTATTTTCTGGGACCCTGTGGTTGCTAATGGGTTAGGAAAGCTACTTTATCAAGGTTGAAAGTAAGGTACGCTTGGCTTACTAAGGGGAAACTAAACCCTAAACCCTAAAACCCTAAACCCTAAATAGCGGGGAAATAGCGGGGAAATAGCCCGCTATCCACCTCCCCAATGTCGAGTGATGGAAGAGGGAGTTGGCAATATTTAGGAGAAAGGGTTTAGGATTTAAGGTTCAGGAATTGGGATTTAGGGTTGCTAGGGTTTGGGGTTTGGGGTTACAAGGTTTAACGTTTTGGCTTTGGGGTAGGGTTACTACCTAGCCCTGACCTAGACCTCTATACCTGACCTCCTTTTGACCTTAATTCTGTTAACAGAGGATACTGGACACAAAGTTAAGCATCTTAAAAAAGGGGTAGGATAATTGTGGTCTAGGTAGGGTTTTGGGTGCTGGGTTGCGAGGGTTTAGGGTTACTTGGCAATAACCAGGGCTGCGGGTTTAGTATTTAGGTTGCTGGGTTACTGGGGTTTTGGATTTAGGGTTGAAGTTTTGCGGCTTAAGGGGAGCTAAGTCGACTACAGCCCCTTATCAACTCCACCACCCTTCCTCTAGTGGTGCAGATTCCCAAATAAATGCACTGTATTGGGAATATCTGAGCTATAGTCTGGATTCATAGTAACCCGCATAATAAACCCTAAAATGCTCCCCTATATAACCCCCTATTAACCAACTCCCTTTTAAGGAGTTTGGACTCTACTACCTCATCTAAAACTACAGGGTGTTAGTACTGGGGCAGGGGGGGGGGGGTGACATAGCAGTTCCCTCTGTCTGACAGCAAGGCCAACATATAATCCCAAAATGGGCTTGCGAAAGACTATTGTGCTTTTGAGCGTGGGTATCCATGTAAGGTTGGGGAAAGCCGGGTTTGTTGAGTTGCTGTTAAGGAACTTAAGTTAAGTTACCATATTGGGGAAACCCCATTAATTACTATATACACCCAGTATGGTAACTTAATTTAAGCTCCTTATAACAGCAACCCAAATTAGGATTTAGGGTTTTAGGGCTTAAGGGGTTAGGGCCGGTAAGGGTTTGGTAGGCTTGGTGTGGCTTTGGGAGTTTATTTGCGATCAGGTCTCCCCATCCTCACCCAGGCGATCATCTGATTCCATCTCACTGTATTGCTTGATAGGAGGGATACGTAGGCCTCCCAAATAGGCCATCACAATTGGCTTTATACCAATTGTTTTGGGGCTTAAGGCCTGCGATCTAAGTAGGCTTCAGGGTCTAGATCCCTTCACCACCTGGAATCCGACTTCCCAGTGAAAATCTGTATGCAGTGAGTGCGTCACCCTTGCATCCCTAGGCAGCCCCCGCACAAAGCGAACCACAAGTAGACAGCGGTCTTCCCTTTGCCCTAAGATCCCAAGCTAACCTACAAACACAACCCATGAAGTTTGGGGGGCCCTTGCCTCCTCTTGACTTTAAAATGCAGCCGTTGCAGTCCTCGGCATATCTTTCAGTTTGCCAACCTAGCCAGAAACGTTCGATATCCTTCTGTCTTCCTTTAAATAAGACAAATCTCCATTGCAGCCTCAATGGACATTTTGCAGCCTTGAATCATTACCTTTACGCCACACCTTTGAGACGTCTGGCTGGTCCCAATACATCCTTTCATTGCGTAGGTGTGCGGCTTTAAGCCTGTTTAAATCCCAGAACGGCCTATCAACCCTTCAGCATCTCGGGAAGCCCTCCGGAAGCTACGGCTGCAACAGCAGGATGGAGCCCAACCATCCACACTCCTTCCCCAAGAAGTGCAACCACTGCGAGTATAACGAACTTCTTCTCAAACCGTACAAATCCCTACAGGCCCTACAGTTCTCTTCAGAAGTTCTCAAATCTTTCTGAAAGCCGAGGTCTCTCTCAAACTCTATATAGAATATGCGACCAGCAATCTCCCTCAAACCATCTCAAACCCTAACCTTTGAAATCCCTGTGGCATAATTCAGTCTCCACTGCCTCTCCTTAAGGGGTCCGGCCTGTCAGTGATGCAACGAGGCCCGCGGACGGAGCGGAAGCCTGGAGCCCAAAACGGCAGGGTTTAGGGTCTATCGTTTAGGGTTTAGGGCATCAGCTCTTACCCAAATCTGTTGTTACGACACTTCGAATCTAACGATGGCTGACTTTCAAATTACCAAGGGTTTGGGAAGCAGGGTCGTAAGCCTGAAGCACAATGCCGGAATGAAGTTCCCTGGCAGCCTTGACCGTCCAACCCTAACGCCCCCAAGACTAAGTAATCAATAGTCATTCAGCTCCCGGATCCCAGACAATTGCTTCCACCGAGTTCCCAAATACCCGATTACTGGGTACATGGACCCTTATGGCAAGTTTGGGGCTGTACCTCCTGCCTATGTCTCACGGTTGCAGTGTCCTAGGGTTTGGAGTCTAGAGCTCCAAAAGACCCTGTAAATACCCTCTAGCATACCCCCTAAACACCCCTGTCTCCGTTGCCCTCCTCCCTCCAGTTAGCCACGCTGTCCCTTCCAATAGTGCTGCCGAAAACCAGGGGTCCGACCAGAATCCCGGCAACTGTTGGCAACTCTCTCTTTCTGCGAAGCCCTATCTAACATGTCCTGCGTTTTCTGGGGCCATACCTAAAGTGAAGCAAGTCTGACGCTGCGAGTCGATGGAACCTACAAGTCTATGGTATCGACCTGGGCCCTGCGCTGTATAGGGGTTGTACAGGGGTTATACTGGAATGTCAACGGGTATATTTAGGGATTTTGTGGTACTTATGTAGGGATGATGACACCTCCCGTGGCCTAAAGTCTATAAACCTGACCTACTTAGGATCCTAAAATTGATAACTTGGGCCCTAAAGGATCCTCAAATTAAAATTGATCACTTGGGCTCTAAGGTCTGAAGCTGGTTCCTACTTCGAGCCGTTTGGGTTCTGAAGGGGTCAGGCCTTCAAAAGCGCAAGCCCAGAATTCGGAACTAAACACCCTAAACTCCAGACAACCCCAGGGTTTAGGGTTTAGGGCTTAGGGTTTAGGGCCCTTTAAAAGGGAACCCATGAACCCTTAGCATCTGCTCTAAGAATCCGGGCCGATCCCTTCATTCGGGGAGTGGTGTGCTCGCTGCCGGTGCCTGAGATTTTCTTAGGGAGCAAAGAAGGCATCTATGTATAGACTTCAGGGCCCAATGTAGGCATCATTCATAACCGTGGATGCCTAGGGTTTGGCAGTAGTGGATGCTGGGTCCGCAACGAGCAGCGTGTTTTGGGTGGTTGAATCAAGTAAGGCGATATTCAGGGGGACAACCTAATAGACCGAAAAGCAAAACACAATCTTCCCCTATATTGATGCAGACAACAGGATTCCCTCTGAAAATCAAGGCTACGTAAGTAGTTGTAGTGACCATCGTAGGAGGTCATTGCAGAGAATTACTATAGGAATCCACTCCCCCACTCTCCCTTAGGCACCATGGGGTTTAGGGTCTAGGGTGCGATGAATTACTAACAGCGTAGAGATTGATGCCCGTTTTAAGAGCCATAGGTCGGGAAAACACGCGCAGGGGTCTTGGATTCAGGGCGTGTTTGGTTCAATAAGCTTTGAGGTAGCTTTGGGATTTCTTGCCAAGGGCTTTATGAAAGGTCAAGATTGCCCTAAACCCTGGGTAAGGGTTTGAATTCAGCTTGTGGCTGCTGCAGAACCCTAGGGGCTTATATAGGGGGATACAGGGTTTAGGGATTACGGTTGGAGGTTTCCAGGAATTAGGGGTACCTCTTTGATGGGGGGTTACCCAGGCATCCCGCACCCTAGAGAATTCAACTGCCTGCTTTGGTGGCACGCTGCGGGAAAACTTCAGATCCCGCACTTGGGGACTTCAAGACTTTCGCTTATTGGTTCTTAGAAGGGAATAAATGAATATACTACCCGATATAATCCCGAATATATTCCCCTAGCCTTGCTGAACCCTAAACCACGAATCCTAAGTCTGACAGAAACACGAAGCTGGCGGATTCCTTGGCGAACCCCATGTTCCTACGAAGCCCTGTAAGCCAGCAAAGGATGCCAAGGGCTTCCTCAAGTGTTTGAGCCACTGGGTTTATAATGGGGTTGCAATAATTACATGGATCTGTTCTTTGGCGCCTAGGTATACTGCCTGGAGCTCCAAACCAACACCTCGACAGTACCAAACTTGGGACAAGTTACGCCGACAGCAAAGTTCCTGAACAGACCTATGCAAAGGAAGCTTCGCCGCAGTTCAGATCTTGGACAACACAAGGTCTGCTTGATTCCTTCATTGGCATGTTCTTGCACTTACAGTCCATATCTTTTCTGGAGACGCATAATGCTAATAATAATCATAAACTAACAACAAAAAAGTCTATCCAACAATGACCCAGAAATCAGACGTTGATACCCTCAGTGTCACGCGGTGGCTCTGCTTTGACAACTTTATTGCAGCTGAGCATCTGCCAGGGCTCTTTGTGGTGGCGTAATCTTTCCCGACCTTGGCATACTAGGAGGGGATCATTGAGAAATGTGCTTTTGGCAGGTATGGTGCAGAGGCATCCCCCGTCAGGGTTCAAAGCAGGCGGAAAAACTCGAACCCCTTGTAAGGCCTATCTTCTCGTACGCAGGCGGTACCTGCATGGGCGAGCTCACAAGATGGCGGGAACTTAGGGGCCCCCTTGGTATACACACAGGGATTCTTAGGAGATTATGGGGGACTCGTCATCTCCTTATATAAAGCTGCACATACTCAACCCTAAACCCTAAACCCTTAAACCCTAAACCTTGAATCGTTCCAAATCTCCTCTAGGCTACCTCGGCCAGGAAAAAACACCTCTACAGTCGCCCTGCGGTAGTTATTTTTAATTCCACTAAGTTCAGAAGCTGCAGCTATGACCAGCTGGGACTATGTTCTATATAAGGCACTATGAACCCTTTGTGCATCTGGGCTCGCACACAGCCAAAAGGTCAAATCTCACTCGCTGCAGAGGAGGTGCGCAAAAGTTCAAAATCAGAGTGCAATAGGAACACGAATTTTCGCGGCCGCTTAGTCATAGAAGACGTCTGGTTCCTCTGATGGTCTGCGGGAAGACGTCTGCCCGCTGCTTGAAGAAGTGGAATGCGCACCATATGTTGCCATCAACGCGCCTGATGGTTCAACAGGGGCCGTGGCAAGAGGCTGCCGATCCCAATTCGCAAGGCCAGCGACATCAGCAATAGTGCCCTAAACCATAAACCCTTAAACCCTAAACCTATTTGGGGGGAGGTTGGGTGGGGTCGTTAACATGTACCCAGCCTTTACACTAGGCATTCAGAGGCTTTTGGGTTCAGGGCGTTCCTTGCAACTGCGCCGCTCTCAATATAGCCCCTAATAGACTATGGTCCTTATTATGGTGACCCTGAAAAGGTACCCATAAATTTGGGAAACCCTCACATGAATTGGATTACCAGGTATGGGTATAGAGTAAATCAATGAGTTTTCTTTGATGCTATCTTAATTGGCTTAGGTTCCTCAACAATAACCCAAGATATGAGCGCAGTCTTCACATTTACATACGCATACACCCCAACAAACCCCTTGGAATGTAATCTGAGCCATTCCTAAGCCCCCAGTATCCCCTCAAGAAGCCCTGCCCTAGTACCCTACATACTCAAAGACCCCTTTAAGGAGCTTAGACATAGCTCATCTCATTTCTTACCTGCTCCAGTATTGGGATACGTTTGCACATGATCATTTCGCGTGCGACGAGCTCACAACTCCAACAAGCCAGTCCGCTGCTGTGCCACGTTTGCCTGACGGTTGAGCAGCCCTACTCGATATATGGTGATTTCCCCAAATTAATGTATACCAATATAGACCCCACAATACCATAATCCTTGCTATGGGGATCCCCAAAATGGTACACCTACTTTTGGGGAAGCCCATATATCTAAGCTACTAAGCTACCAATTCGCGCCCTTCCTAACTCCTGCCTCCACAGGGCGGAGACTTACTTACCCCAACCCCAGAGACGATCCTCAACTCCGTTCCTTCATAATGTGGTGGCTGGCAAGTTTGCCTTAAACCCTAAACCCTAGACCCTTAGACCCTTAAACCCTAAACCTTAGACCCTTGACCGTGTGGCTCTTGAGCTTTGGGTCTGCCTTGCTGAGGCATCTGCCACAGAGACCTTATCAGCTGCGCATGCCGGGGCATCCTGGCTTGATAGGGCTTGAATGTATTTGAGCTATGGTCTGAACTCCTTGAGGGAGGTTAGATAGTTCAAGGGGGTACTAGGAGTGTAGACTATAGCTCATTTGGGCAACGTCACAATTGTGGTCCTGTTTTGGGCACCCTATATGTCGGGAGCCGTGTTATACGAGGGACCCACAAAGAAAGTATGATTTGACAACCTGCATTTAGGTTCCGCAGCCACACAAGACATGCTTCTTGTGGGGAGTTATGACGTACCTTAGACAGAAGATCTCTCTTTGTATGAGTAGTCTGGGCAATCCATGAAGCAAATCCTCCAAGTTGGGATGCACGTAATCACCTCGTCCTCCCAAAAAAAGAAATTTAGGATACCTGCCCAATGCAGAAGAAGGTCTGTTTGACCTCGTGCTTGGCTTGAAGTGTGACAGGACACTACGAGAAAGCTTCACCGGGTCTCTTGCAAGGCATGCTTAACATTGGGGAGTGTTGTTGTTTTTTTTGCATTGGGGTTCTCTAACTTGTAACGTATGGGTGCCTTCCCCACTAGCCCATGCTGCTACAAGACTTGTCGGTTTGGGTCGACAGTGGGGCTGTTCAATCCTCTTTTCTAGACGAGTCGTCCTATAGGAAGCGAAGGTTGACAGTCGTTCAGAGTTACAGTTGGCTTTTGGGGCTGCTGTTTGGGTGTTTTAGGACTCAGGATCATGATTGAGGGTCTGACTCTTCAGCTTTCTGAGACTGATCAGGATTCTCCGCTTTTCCAAGGAACGCTAGCAAGAAATCTTTCAAACTTGCTTGCCGCGTAGTATGAGCTTTCTTCTAACCCCAAAGGCATATGGTATATAATAGTTGAAGGCGAGTGGAGCAACACAGTAAGAAGGCCCGCAGTCGCCTTGCTTCAGGGTTTAGGATGTAGAGTTTGGGGTTCAGGGTTTGAGGTTTGGGATTTGGGGCTAAAAGTTTGAGGTTTGGGTTTAGGATTTGGGGTTTAGCTATGGAAGCCCTTACCGTTGGTTAGCTGGGAATGAAGGAATGGAAAAGAAAATGGAAACTACTATAATCGGTTACACAGGGACTACTATGAGGATCCATTCTCTCATTCCTAACTAACCAAAGGTAAGAACCTCATGGACCAGCTTCTGTCACCCCACCCTAAACCTCCTATTTTGCAGACTCCTAGCAGGATCATGAGCCGAAGTGCACATAGTAGAAGTACAACGCAAGTTCTGCCTACAGCTTGCCACCCTGGACACAGTCAAACTTGCTCGTACCGCTTCCAACAGGCGAACCTCCAGCGACAGCTCGGACGTGTAGGTGCCTTGGTGCAAGAACGCAAGGGTATAAAGAGGCAATATAAGGATAATGCAGAAGAAAATGGAAGCTACATTTCATTTTCTAATATTGGGGAATTTATGCTAAGAAGTGCATGTCAGAAAAAAACATCGTGGTGGAGGCTGCGGGCTGTAGATGTGACTTTCTGACTTTTGTACTTCAGGGCTTACTTCAGGGCTTGAGGGGGTTCTAAAGGATGCATACCGATCATATTGCGCTACTGTCAGGGTTTCCTAGATAGTCAGTCGACATGGGTTCCTAATTCGGTAGAATCTAGGGACTACACTGAAGGAGGACCCCAATGTCCAACCTCAATGGTCCTTTGGTATCCCCAGTACTGTTCCCCTAAGCCCTAACCCGCCTAACAGTAGCTCACGTACAAAGTCCTATGAGCTCTGAACAGGAGACCGGAGCCCTCCGAAGAATCTCAAACTAGGCCAACTTGGAATGCAAGCAACCGTTTCTGGGTTGCTGTTAAGGAGCTGAATTTATTGTCACCACAGTAAGGGTTTACAGGAAATACTAGGGTTTCCTTGTAAGAGCACCTTAATTGAAGTTCCTTAACAGCAACCCAGGTTTGGGGTGAGCTTGGGCGGCCTAGCTATCCAATTTGTCCCTGAAGTTCAGAGCTCAAGGCTCCAGGAAGGAATCATCGGAACCATAGTCGAAACTCCTAGCATCCCNNTAAGCCTTATAGCAGTCCCCTATATGACCCCCTATAATCCCCCTAGGAGTTTAGACACAAGAATCATCATCTGGCTACAGGTTCTGATCGGCCTTTGCATCCCAATGGCTATAAGATCAAGACGGCGTCATATGCAAGATTGCCGACATCATGATCGCGTTCTGGGTATCCTACACATGAAGGCTCGCATTACAGGACCCGAGAAGGACTATCAACTCCTGCTGGAGCTTTCAGCATTGTGAAGCAGGGAAGCGGCAGTTTGCCATCCCAAAACAAAGACGGTTCAGGCTTAATTAGGGTATAGGGTTTAGGATTGAGGCTTAAGGTTCGCCCTCCTCCTCCTCCTCCTCCAAAGGAACTTTGCCAACAAAGCTATCCGACCACGCTTCGATCTACTATTCGTCCAAGTATTACTGCGCCGCGATGAGTACTAGTGCACTGGGAGAAGGCCACTCATCCGAAATTGCATGCAAGAAGCTAAGATGACATGATACCTGCAATTGATGTCTGAGACCAGCACCGTTTGTGGTCATGCGCACATAGTCCATGGTGGGCAGCTGCTGGCGAAGTTGGCAGGATCAGGCGGGGCGCTGGTTTTGGAAGCCTACAGCCTAGCGTGTTTAGTTGAGATTCTGTGGGGTGCAGGTTGGATCTAAACCAGGATGCCTGAAGAAACCCTGCCTAACAATTTTAACGTTTAGTGGTGCCTAAAGCCTTATCACAGAAAATTCTAGTGGCAAAGGCTTGTTACTTGGGATGACTGCGCTCCTAGCATTCTGGTTTAGATCTTGCATAGTGCCCCCCACACATAACGCCCCTGAATTTCAAAGTCTGCTCCTCAAGAGTTGGGGTGGAGGATGTGACCCTCTATCCGGTAATGGTGACGATCAGGGACAAAAAAAGATTGTATTCGGGTCCTCTGATATTCCCGTTATACTATTACCAGGGTGCGGGGGTCTTCCTAAGGTGGGACGGTGGATGTGACCTTGTGACAATTCAGACCGCACACACACGTAATAACAAACCCGTAGTAATTACGAAGTCTGCAGGACGGGCGCAACGCTTCTTTTCCAGCCATGTCACACTTCGGGTGGCTGGACTCCCCGTCCTGAAGCAGGGTGCACCTATGGTGCAACCTTTGGTGTCCGAAATGTCTCTGTGTCCGTCTCACATAACGGAGACGAACCCGAAATAGTACCTTCCTATACATTCGGGGAGTGTGAGACATGGAGGAAAATCATACCCACATAACATGAGGTATTAAAGGGTGAGGAGGGTGGGTGAGACAAAATTTGGTGTTTGATGCGGGTGCACCAGCTTTAGCCGAAATGGCGACGGATCAACGTAAGCAAGCAGATCCCCATGCTTTCGACTATAAGCTTGGTGCTGAGGAATTGTCATTCACAACGCAAGCGTTATACACGACAATTCAGACCGCACACACACGTAATAACAAACCCGTAGTAA
>CAJNIZ010006435.1:9283-31121 GCA_905231905.1 Symbiodinium pilosum
GGGGTTTAGGGTTTAGGGGTTTGCAAAGTCTTGAAGTTCTAGGCTCGCATTTCTAAAGGTGTGGATTCGCGATCCACGTTCCCAGACCCCTGGGCGGATCTAGAAAGTAGAACCCCCTTAAGGGATTCTAGAAATTACCCAATAGTAGTATCGGGTACCATAATAAGGGTTCTACTTTCTAGATCCTCCCAGGGGTCTGGGTAGCCACAGGAGCAAGTCTTCAACTCCCTACCAAACTGGAAGCTTGATCATCTTCGTTTGCACTTGACTGCTACAAGGCTGCATGGGGTTTAAGCTTTAGGGTTTCGGGCTGGAAATTTGGATTGAGGGTTTAGGTTGTCAAGAGTATAGCCCTTTGGGGGACCCCAATAGAATACAGCTTCTAGCATATACCATACCCCAAAGGACCGTGTTTTTGACACACCCCTCCAAACACAGATATAGAAACCGATACGGATAAGGATATAGATACACATACATGTATGGGGCTTGGAATGTATTATGAGTAGTAATAAAGGAAATCAAGCAGGAAGCCATATAGGTCAGGACACCTGTCTTCATAACCTAAACTCTAAACCCTAAACACTTGCCTTCATGACGCTCCTGATGAGGTTGATGTGTCGGTAGGGACATTCCCGGGTTGGCCGAGTCTTCTAACCAAGACCTCTCTTCGCGGCTACAGGTAATTGCTTGAGGGTTTAGGGTTTTAGGGTTTTAGGGTTTAGGGTTTAGGGTTTAGTTAAGAGATGTTGGGTTTTAGGAGTGAGGGCTTTTCCCCTCCAACGTATTGGGCCTTGCAGCTTATTTGCTCATCAAGCATACTTTTCAGGAAGGCAGCCAGGGAGCGCAGCCCAGAAAGCCAGTCAAAGCCAGGTGTGGGCCTTGAGGCTTCAACGGTTATATACATTTCATCTTAGGCTTTAGCGTTGAGGCTTTAGGGTCTATGGCTAAAGCCTGGAGGGTCGGAGTACCCACACAAAAAGGCTTTTGGTCCCACATGCTATAATCTGAATGGTATTAGGATGCCTAAAGCCCCAATATTTGGGTACTTGGACCCTTAGGGAGCACTTGACTTCTATGCATGAATCACAGGCTGGGGCTTGGGCAGAGATCTTCCCAGCAGCAGGTATCTCCCATCCGCGGACAAACTTCCACGTTAATCTAAAGAGGGGACCCCTCGAGGAGTGGTGGAAAACGGTATTCAAGATCATCCCTCATCATTGAGAAGGGTTCTCAAAGATGAACATGTTCATGATGGTTTCATGGTGGTTTTATCCTTAAACCCTAAACCCTAAACCCTTTGCAGGGTTTAAAGTGACTTTGCAATATCTGGCACAAGCTCCCTTTGGTTTCTGCCAGATTCCTGATCCCTTCACCGCGGTTTAGGGTTTAGGGATTTAGAGTTTAGGGTTTAGGGTTGTATCTTTTTAGTGTACTGAGGCCTTTGACTCCTAGCTGAAAAGCCATACCAGACCCCACGTAGAGACCATATAACACAGGTTGGCACTAATGCTGACCTCAAGGGCATAATTCATTCTGACGATATGAGGCTCCCTGTATATTCCTGTAGTACCTGCATCAGCTGGGTGCCGGCCCATACCAAGGAACTGCATTAGAGGGTCTAGGTTAGGCATGCCTAGACTGAACCCAAAACCCTAGACCCTGAATCCTAAACCCTAAACCTTTAGCCCTAAACTCTGAACCAAACCTGAATCCTAAACCCTAAACCTTTAACCCTAAACTTTGAACCCTAAACCCTGAATCCTAAACTCTAAACCTTTAACCCTAAACTCTGAACCCTAAACCCTGAATCTTAAACTCTAAACCTTTAACCCTAAACTCTGAACCCTAAACCCTGAATCCTAAACCCTAAACCCTAAAGGAAGCCTGTGCCTTGATAGTGCCCAGCTTGAAACTAATCCGCGCTTGCACGGAGACCGTCCTCTAACCACTGTTGCAACTAAACAATACAGTGACTATTAAGAATCATACACGAACCTAAGTACACGCAGGCCATGCAGGATCTGTAGTATCAACAGTACGTACCAGCCAATACCTGGGGTTTGTTTAATGGGGCTGCATTCCCTATAACTTAGTAGCTTGACCTCTTAATTGCTGGCTGTTTCCTTCCCCAATGTCAAGCAGCTCCCCAGCGCTAGTCTTTCATATTCCCTCTACGAGGTCCTAGATTTTTTTGGTGGACATCTTCTACATGAAGTGGCAGGAAGGTTACAAAGAGCAGCGCTTTGATTAAGAGGTTTTCAATTTCGCAGTTCTGGATGGTCCAAAGCCTTTCGAAAAACGGATGTCATTGCATTTTGTAGTATGCCTTCTCTGACACGCCCCACCGCCAAAACGAGGTCAAATATGGTTGGCTAGGACTTTATTTGGGGCTGGGGTGTGTGACAGGGTGTCGGTAGTCCTGCACTTGGAAAGTCATCTAATAATACCAATAATAGCATTAAAAATATTTATAATGAGATTATTTTGAATATGAGGTAATTTTACCCAATTCATTACCTAAGGAGATGCCGCATCTGCCGGCGGCAAACAATTGGCAGTAGCCACAAGATGCCAATGGAGGTTGACGAAGATATGGAGCTGCGTGGCGCATAGCCTGACACGTGCAGTTGAGGGTTCTGGGTTTAGCTTTAGCCTACAACGACTGCGTATATCGAAAACGCTATTTACATGTTTGAATATCACGCACTTGGACCCGTAGAGTCTCAACTATTTGTCTTTGCCTTGTTTCGTGTGCGATCAGCAGTTGTAACTCCACGTGCATAGTTGATTTTCACACGCTTGGGCCCTTACAGTCTCCACTGTTTGTCTTTCCCTTGTTTCGTGCACATTCAGCAGTTGTAACACACACAGACACACCTTTAACCCTGAGCCCTGTGTGTCTTACTGGTGATCAAAGTGTTCCACGGTTGTACACGCAAGATCGCGAAAAGGTCCCCTGGAGTTTGATCCGGAAACCCGAGAGTAAAGCCTGAGGGGTGCAACCTCGAATCCTTGATAAACGAAGTCCCAAGTGTGGATTGCACAAAGATGGCTCTCAACAGCGTTTGGGGCTTAGGGTTTAGGGTTTTTTTCAGTGGATTCTTTTGGGGATTCGGAGGTTGCGTCACAAAACCAGCAAAGTGGTGCAAGTTTTGATCCATGCACCGACATGCCTCTGGAGCACTGAAAGCTTCTGCTAAGGATTAAGACGATGCTGCGCCACTTTAGGCATGGAATTCCGCTGGGGCGAGCCAAGCAACTTGACAAGCAGTTTCCGGGGCTTGGAAGCTTACTAGTTGTTTTTTTGCCTTGCACTTAAGTGGACGGAGCTTAATACCGTTCAGGTGGGTCATCAACAAAGATTTCCCATAATCCGAGTACACAACGTCAAGTGGAGTGTAGATTGTGCTGGCCTACGGAACTTAGCAACTGGGCAAATGTTCGCGGTTCCTCTCAAAGCTGCAAAGGGCACATGGAGATCAGGTAGTAGGCGTTCGAACTTTTGTTTAATCTAATTACACGCATAGGCCACATAGGTGTCGCAGGGACTGGAGGTTCGGGGCATACAGCTTGAGGCCAAGAGTTCAAGATTGCAGGTGGTCGCAACTAACAGTCCATAACCCAAAGGGTCCATGTAGCTATATGGTATATACTTCGGCCTTAAAGTAGGTATATGGGAACCCCTTTGGGCCCTAAGTATATACCATATAGCTACATGGACCCTTTGGGTAAGGGTCCGGGTACTCAAATAACGACACAGATTCCTGCGGGCTCGAAATTGGGCGCGGGCTGTGCTTCGTGGAAGAGTTAGAAGACATTCAGCTCATAACCAGCTTGTGCCCAGCGGTGGTGCCTTATTTGTGGCTGATTTCACACACTGCCTTGCGTCCATAGACGACAACTCACACAGATTAATGAGTTGGCGGTGCATGTCCTAAGCTGCAGTTTCCGTCAGGGTTAAACCCTGAAGCCCTTGAATCCTGAACCATTAACCTGGGCATTGATCAGTCTTACAGCTGATGACTAGTCACGGTCGTTCCCTGTTTGTCTGTTTGTCTGTTTGTCTGTTTGTTTGTTTGTTTCTTTGTTTCTTTGTTTCTTTGTTTCTTTGTTTCTTTGTTTCTTTGTTTCTTTGTTTCTTTGTTTCTTTGTTTCTTTGTTTCTTTGTTTGTTTGTTTGTTTGTTTGTTTGTTTGTTTGTTTGTGTGTTTCTGCGCCCCTGCTTCTTCACTGGTTCTAAGGAGGGAATCAAGGAATATATTGTGTAGGGGATATACTCCATTCTTCACTATTAACAACCAGTAAGTTCTCCAGCAATAAGACACATGTCATCGTTTCTCTTCCACTTGTCTTGCCATGTTTCCTGTTCAGATGTGTTTTGATTCTACTCCTCAAGTAAACCCTCCAGCGCTCCCTTTTCCTTACTAGTATTGACCACACCCTAAGAACAAATATTCTGTTTAAACTGCCGAGATAATCATCACCTTCATCTAGCAGTGCTTGACGGGGAGTAGGAGACGTCCTCTAGGTAGTGCTACAAGAGCGGATAGATCGGGAGCACTATAAGGACCTGCTGGCCCTACTCCCCCTCAGTTACGGTCATATATGTAGTGTTACAGGAGCCTCCAAGAAGGCAGTTCTAGGGATCCACTCCCCACTCCCCGATAAGCAGTAGAAAGCTCAGCCTTAGCTACAGCTACATTCTCTGCTACAAGGCAGGGCCGTATCAACTCTATTCCCTACTAAGGTAAGCTGCCAAAGGAGCAGAAGCTGAGCGCTGAAATTGCCAACGAGCCAAAAAGCTCCGACTTCTTGAGGATCTTGAGTTTAGGGTTGCGGGTGAGCGCTTTGGGTTTAGTATCTAGGGGTTAATGGGGGCCCCAAACTGTCTAAACTATAAATGTGGTCTAGGATGTAGGATGTGGGGGTCAGCGCTTGCTCTTGCTCTGGCTCTGTAAGCCCAATGAAGTCCCGTCCAGATTATCAGCCAAGGCCAAGCATGCTCTGGGTGGGCCACATGTGGATTTCCGAAAAAAATAGCGATTCGTTTTTGGATGTCCTTGTAATGGGCAGTAGATTGCTTTGGGTGCCTTTATAGCGGATTCTTTGTTGGAAGCTACCACATTTTGAGAAGTCCCTCTACAAGTCCCCATACATCTGTTGTAGTTTCTGCTACAGCCCTAAACCCTAAACCAGGCCATATTCGGGATACCAACAGCTCTACTCAGCATCATCGGCCCCGGCCCACTGCTACTCAGATTCCGAACATCTCTGCTAGAATTGACGTGAACTTGCTGGTTGTTGGTGGATTTTGGGCTCAGGGTTTATGATTTGAGGTTTAGGGTCTAGGTCTTCGGAATGGAGAGGAATACACATACTACAATATACTGCTGGGGATGGTGTAGTGGTTCCTCTAGGAAGGGGTTCCTTCAGGCGCTATTGAGGGGCAACCAGCACGTGAATTGGGAATTCCCAAGCTTGCGCAGACAATCTGTGAAAACCCAACTTTGTGTGCAACTTCCTCTACCCTGAGAAACCAGGACCCCCGGGGACACTTGACATAAACCCCAATAAGTTACAATAGTTTCCATTTCTTTTCCATGATACCAATATAGCCCCAATATGACCCCAATATAACCCCGAATAATGGGGCTTCAGGGCCCAAATACCATTAATAGTTTAGTATTTGGGGCTTAACCCCTATTGTTTGGGTCCTTGGACCCTTAGGGTGTGACTTGAGCAGCTTGGCACTTAAAGTTTGGATGTTTGAAAGTTTGGAGCTGGATCAATGTTAGGGATCCTTTAAAGGGGCATATAGGGGTTGCACAGGGTTTATATAGGGATCATGGGGAAAGAAAATGGAAGCTACTGTAAACCCTAAACCCTAAACCCTAAACCCTGAACCCTAAACCCTAAACCTTAAACCCTAAACCCTAAACCCTAAACCCTAAATGTAGTGCCTCGTACGTGATGAAGCCCCGGGATGGCTTTGGTAGCTCGGGGTAGCTGCAAATCGAGTTGAAATCATGGCTAATACAGGTTTAGGGTTTAGGGTTTAGGGTTGTAAGGGAGAACCCAAGTTATAACCATGTGATATCCAACAGTCCCGCAAAAACAAGATGAACAAACAGCATTTGCGTTTTAGAGGTGCTTGTCAAATTCGCCAGAAGAAGGTGCGGTACCGTGGCCATTTTTCATCGCTCATAATCCTTGTCAAGGACCTGTCATCAGGGACACCGATTTTGTGGAAACTACATCTCTTATAAACTACTATATGGCCCAACTTTCCATTTCGTTTCCATTTCTTCGGGGTAGAACCCCACACACAGAAAGCGCGCTCACACCCTCTCTCTCCATCTCTTTCTGTTCCCTACAAGGTTCCTGAAAATATTTTTTTAATTTCTGTTACCTAGAATCCTAATATTTAGCTGAAATTGTAATTTCTGCTGAGGTTCCAAATCCCCTTAGAGTTCCTCTCTGTGCATATATGTAAAGGACCCCCCAGTAGTACATACCCAAATCTCCCATACCCTGCACCCTATAGCCCATTGACAAGAAGCTCTCCTGCTGACTCCCCTAGGGCTATCCAAAGGATGTGAGATTCAGGACCTAGGAATTTTTGTTCAGGGTTTAGGTCTGAGGGTTTGCGGCCTACATCCCAAACTCTCAGCCCTAAGCCCTAAAGTCAGAGCAAAGTAACCTTCAGACCTCGGTACCCAAGTCACAACCAGGTAACATCCTAAATACCCCAAAGCCAAACAGAATTAGTGTTACAGACACCACTTGTACATTGGAATATGTTTACTTGGCCTCTAACTCCTAGATTCCTACGTCCTATATCATGTCAGCTGTCATGTCATTTCCAGTTCATTTCCATCGGATTTTCGTTACCAGCCGTATATGCTCTCCATGCCCTAACCTATATTTAGCCCCATATACCTTTATATTGCCTTCTACAACGCTACATACCGTCGCCACCCCCATATACCTATCTATGACCCTCTAGATATATGTGCACACATATGCACCTACGCATATAGGTCCACCTAAAACCTTAACCCTAAACCAGTTACTCTGAACCCTAAGAACCCTGAACCCAAAACCGATATGCCCTGAAAAGCACCTGAAGCCCTAAACCTTTAAAACTAAGCTCTAAGCCCTGACCCTTAAGCCGTAAACCCGGACCCTACATCCTAGACCCTAAACCCTAAACCCTGAACCCTAAATCCTTAGCCGCATAGACGCGCCAGGCTTCCCTGGCTCTAGCCATGCCAGGCCCCATCATAGAGGAGCTTCCTGCACCCGCTGAGCTTCGGATACTAAAAATCCTGCATGACCCTATGTATATACCTTTTATATCGGGAATACTAGGACTATAGTATATTACATGAGGTCATGCAGGATTTTTTGTATCAACAGTAGTACCATTGGCTGGATATACTGGCTCGCTGTTAAGGAACTTAAATTAAGGTACTATAATTGGTTTATATAGTAAGTAGTACTATATGGTTCCCTAATATGTAGTAACTTAAATTAAGTTCCTTAAGAGCAACCCAGTAGAGGGTATTATGGGGTTTAAGGTTTGGGGATCAGGGTTTAGGGATCACGGCAAGGTTACAAACCCCAAAGCCTTCCTACGCTGATTAATGTTCAGGATTCTTGGTACAGGTTGTTGCATCATTAACAACCTTCACACATGATTGCCCGCAAAGAAGGAAGAACACTTCTAGTTCCAGTACGTGAGTCATGGGCCTGGGGAATGAAGGTTTAGCGTCTAGGGTTATGCACATGAAGGGCTGATGGGCATCCATCATGGGATCCCCTACTACCCCCACCCACATACTACCCCCTCGTAGGCCTCCTTCTTAGTTAACCTGTATTTAACCTGTATGGTCCCTAAGTATCCTTGAATAAGATCCTTTTGGGGGAGCCTGCGGGGAACAGGGGAATCCATAACCCTAACCTCTAGCCCTAGAACCCAGGAGGGTCGGCTTTACAGGGGCGGAAGAACGAGGCTATCAAGGTGCAGTGTTAAAGTTCAGTGGGGCTTAGGGTCTAGGGTTCAGTGAAGTTCACTGCCTCCTTAAAGGTCCAGTGGTAGTTCTAAGTGGCGTTATAAGATCCCTGAAGTGGTATGTAACTGCGGTTCTCGCAGCTAGAACCACATATAAGAGCTATAGCTAAACTCCTAGCATCCCCTTTAATGAGCCCGATAAACGTCCCCTATATAATCCCCTATATAACCCCCTTTCAAGAGGTTCAGACTATAGCTCATATAACTACGCACGGACATCCAAGTAATGTGCATAGGTTTAAGGCTCAGAGTGCAGGCCATACGATGTTGAGTTTTAGAGCATGCGTCTAAGGTTGGAACTATAGGCCCCCAGTACGGGCCTCTTATCCTGGGGTCCTTGCATACCTGCTATATACCCCATAAAGCCCAGTCAAAGTGCCATGGGTAGAATCGTTGTTTGCTTTCTATTTACATCCCATAAACCCAATTAAGGTTCCATGGGTGGAACCGTTGTTTTCTTAAGGAGGAGGATGAGGGGGGTGCGGGTGGCTGGGCAAGACTTTTTCCAGGGTTACAGAATGGGGTAGCTAGGACGAGATGTGTGTTCTTCTGCTTCTTAGGTTATCTACCTTCTAGTCTTGCGCTTGAAGGGCCAAACTCTAAACTTGGTCCCTATGACGTCTATTCCTCGTTCCTGAGCTCCCTGGCCCCAAACATATTAGCCTTGTGATCATGGTACGATAACATATACCAAAAAGGTTTAAGGTCAGATGCCCATCTACCCAGCTAAACAAGGCAGGAATAGGAGGACCCCAACAAACCTTCGGGATATATGGGGGGCTAGATAGGAGTAAGTTTGAGAAACTCCCAGATAATTGATGTGGGGGCCCTGAATACAACCCAACAGATGCTGAGGCTTCAGCTTTCCAACCCTAAACCCTAAATCCTAAACCCTAAACTCCTAAACCCTAAGCTCCTAAGCCCTATTTAACCCCATGATAGTAGTTTCCATTTCATGTTCCATTATCCCTATGTAGCCCCAATATAACCCAAGACGGCTCTGCTTGAGCTTGACTGAGGAGCCCCACCATGACCACTTGCCCAGCACCTAAGGGGCTGTGTGCTGCGCTGTATCAGGGAACAGGTCTTCTCCGTACCCAAGGGCTCCTATGCAGTTGCTTTTTTTGTTTGCTAGGGTTTTGTTGTTAAGGATTACAATGTACTACCCCAAAAAGGAGCTACATGGGAGGTTCTGGGTAGGTATTCTATTGAAAGGTTAATGTTACCTACAAAAGTAGCAGGGATATAGGTTCTGACCTGC
The DNA here is from genome assembly GCA_905231905.1 of Symbiodinium pilosum. Taxonomy (NCBI): domain Eukaryota; class Dinophyceae; order Suessiales; family Symbiodiniaceae; genus Symbiodinium; species Symbiodinium pilosum. The sequence continues at coordinate 18,621 of CAJNIZ010006435.1, forward strand.
TTGACTTGAGCATTTCACAGCAGACTTTGGGATATTTGCTGGTTAGTACATGAGCCATTGTCTAAACTCCTAGTATCCCCCTTAATAACCCCTATAGTAGTCCCCTATATTATCCCCCATATAACCCCCCTTTAAGGAGTTTAGACTATAGCTCACATAACGCAGCTTGTTTTTCCCCTACCCTGGGCTCGAGGGTTAAGGGTATTATGACCCGCAGGTATTGGTTGAAAGGAAATCTGCCTCTCAAAATTGAGTACCGAAAACCCTAAACCCCAAGAATCCTAGCCACCAAGAGGAGGAGCCACTCTGAGAATCAAAGTTCTGCCTGGCAGCTTCCAAAATGTCAATGAAAAGAGGCAGAAGGATTCCCTTTGTCAGAATCTTAAAATCAGGTGGCCATTTGTACTGCACAACCCCACACCCTATAAGCCCCAATCCTAAATCCGAACCGAAACCAGAAGTCCTAAACCCTAAACCCCAACACCCTATAACCCTAAACCCGACATGCTAAATTCCAAATCCAAAATCCTCGACCCTAAATCCTAAACGCTTAATCCAAACCTAAACCGTTTAAGGGCCTCCGGGCTGGCAAACGCGAGAGGGTTGTGAGAACTACAAACAGGATAACTTAGGGCTGGCAAGCGAAATCCTGGAAGGAATTCAGGGTTTGTTCAGGGTTTAGGGTTTAGAGCTTAGGGTTTGAGGGTTTAGGGGGTTAGGGGCAATGTGAGGGTTTAGGGCCTAGGAAGGAACACTTTAAAGGCAATATACAACTAATATACCGAAAACCTCTTTTTGAGCTACCGCGTGATCCTTCTCATACCATAAGCTAACCCTAGGGATCCAAGTACACAAATAATACCTACATTGGGCCCCAAAGTCTGTAAATATTACCTACATTGGGCTATTTGGATCCTTAGGGTAATATGATGTAAGTGGCGCAACTAGGTTTCTCTAATCAGGAACTTTCATTGTATGCTTTGCGCTGGCCTTACTTTTACTCTATGTCGGACTGCTCACTTGCCATTCTGGAGACAGCTATTTCTCTTATTCCATGTCCCAGGGGGACCATGTAATTAAAAGCACAGATTGGAATCCCTGTGCCACCTGAAAGTTCATGGGTAATTAGATGCAGCGTTCTAAGGCCCGCCAAACGGGTAAGCATGACAGCAACAGCTGTTCTGACAAAAAGTCCACTTATGACATAGAAGTACCCATGAACCCCCAAAATACGAGGCTGTGTCAGAACGCCATGACAAATGAAAAGCGGATTCTGCTCTCTCATCCACAACTTTTGCTTATAGGGTCTTCGCACCGTTGCTTAAGTCTTTCAGTGGGAATGAGGGGGGGAACCTTAAAATTACCACTGGAAAATCATCATCTAAACCCTTGACCCTAAACTCCTTCACCCTATAACCCTAAGCCCTAAAACCCAGTTCAAAATCTGCTTCACTCCCGGTTCGGCACCCGCAGGTTTAGGGGTTGAAGGCTCTGTCCACCCCAATGCGAACTATCCCTTGAGGTTTAGGGTTTAGGGTTCAGGGGTTGAATAACGATACCCCACATACTTGCTGGCGCATCAAGGTGAGCAGGAAATTTGATCCTCATACGAATCTTAAGATGCTCCCCTATACTCATCCCTATACCCTAAACCCTAAACCCTGGACCCTATATACGAATCTTAAGATGCTCCCCTATACTCTTCCCTATACCCTAAACCCTGGACCCTATATCCCTTTCGAACACGACTTGGATGTTGGGCTTAGGTACCTGCCCAGCTTGCAAGTTTCTTGGCAGGATTCTTATCGGAAAAATCACAACATGCAGAGATGATATTCTCAATGCGGGATCATGTAGGGTTATGTCGGGATAATGGAAAATAAAATGGAAACTACTATTTAGGGTCCAGGGTTTAGGGTTAAGTGCTTGCTTGTGGGACATATCAGATTTAAGTGTGGTGGCCTGGGACTGCTTCCTACAACCACACGAGCGACTTTACAGCGGAATCTTTACCCTAAACCTGCCTGAATCCCAAAGGGTCCAAGTACCCAATAATTAGGTACTTGGGTTTTAGGTAATAGTAGTTATAGTACAGGTTTTGGGTAACTATGAAATTATTTGGTACTTGGACCCTTAGGGAATGCGGAGCCTGACTGTAGAATTCTGGCTTATGGCCTGCTGCAAAATTGGGACCTTGTCATATTCATGTTGATCGGTCAAGCGCCTAGGTATGGTCTGAGGAAACCGGCATCCTACAATATCATGACACCCTTCATTATGATCCTATATAACCCTATTCAAACTCCTCTTATGGCGCGACCCTATCATAAACCCTAAACCCTGAAACCTGCACCCTCAATTGGTACCAGCTGTTTGCAGGCACGGCTGGGGACCCCGCCGACGGCGGTTTGGCCCTGATGAAGCTTGGGCTTTGCCGCTATCCCATGCGGTTTTGGGCAGTTTAGGGTTTACGGTTTCGGGTTTCACCCAGGTACCCAGATGAGAGGGCTTCAGGTCCCAGAAGCTTTCAGCTGATCGTGTTTGTTGGGTTTAGGGTTTAGGTGTTTGTTCCCTAAGCCCTATAAAACCCTAAACCCTAAACCCTAAAACCTATAGTTGGAGCCTCAGGGCGACAAGCGAATCCTTCCCCAAAACAGACAGGGAGGTCTGATTGCTGCACTGCGGGATGCACCGGGTGCTCTTAGGAACAAAAGGACCAGACTTGCGACAATAGCCTAAAACCCTAAAGCCTTAACCCTAAACCCTAATCCCTAAACCCTAAATCCCTAAACACTAAACCCGTAACCCCTAACCCTAAACCCTCAACCCTAAATCCTAACCCCTAAACCCTACGTCCGACTATGGACCGACAGGTGTAGCCCAATTTTATGGACCTCCAGACCCTAAGTAGGGAACCCAAGAACACTGATTGGGCAAAACCATATAATGGTCTGTATATAGTCCCCATATATCCCCCTACAATAGTACCTATATTAATTTAGGGTTTAGGGTTACCTTAGATGTTGAGATAGTCCCCATATACCCCCTATAATAGTACCTATATTAATTTAGGATTTATAGGGCTACCTTAGATGTTGAGCCTCAAGCTGGAAGACTGCCGCTGATTCAAAGCGTTCTGAATACAAAAGACAAGCTTTCTTTTCCGTTGACAATCTTCTCTGGAGCCCCGACATCGGAGAAAATCAAGTGTGGACGAGATCGAAGCGCTGCGTTTAGGGTCCCATCCACAACCCATACGGGCATGTCCCATGAAGGGGTCTGGTACCCGGCAGTCAAGGTTTAGGGTTTAAGGTTTAGGGTTCAAAGTTGCAACGAGCGTCGTCCAAACTCCGAGCATCCCCCTGAATTAGCCCTGTAAAGCTCCCCTATATAACCCCCTTACAGCAGTCTATTTAGTTTATAGCTCAAATGGAGAAGTCAGAGTCAGCTGAATTCCGGCCTCCACTCTTGCTGGAGCCGTGAAGCCCTGGGAGATATTCCGAACTACCTTGCCAAGCTGGCTGGTGCTTAAGGCCTTACGGGTTTAGGGCCCGGGAGAGTGAATATAGGGGCTATAGCATTATATATGGGGATTCTGTAGATATTATGATGAGGATCCACTCCCCACTCTCCCCTAAGCACCCGTAAGCAAGCGGCTGATGGAATGTGGCATGTTAAAGTATAATGTAGACTGTAATCTAGGAAGCAAATGGCAAGTCATAGCATAAAATGGTATAACACAATGCAGAAAACGTTATAGTAGAATGGAGCATTACAACCGCAGCGTGGCACAGAAACATGTAAACTGAGATCGCATCTGAAAACAATATGGTATGATCTCATATGAAATAACGGCAGGGCTATGGTTAACTTTGCGTCCCAGGTCAGGCACTCTCACGTGGCTTCAGGGGGTCGCTAGACGACCATCTGAGTCCACTTGCATCGAATAGCTGGTACGTCTCAAAATCACTACTATTGTCCTATGCTATACGGGACTGCACTATATTATACGATATTCCACTATACTATAGAATGTCATACTCTATATTTCACCTAGGAAGCTCCAAGCTACAGGCATTCCTTGTCCAAGAGGTGTATTCGAAGCTACCCGCATGAGGCTAGAGCAAATTCCAGAACGAATATCCGCGAACCAAAGACCCTAATCCCTGAGCCCTAAACCATAATGTGTACGTGCTCAAAATCCGGATCAGACATCTGCCGGAGCCCTAAACCTCAACTCAACCAACCAAACATCGGAGTTCAAATGACGTTTCAATCTGCGCCATCCCCGCCAAAATCTTAATCCTAAACCCTCGATCCCAAATAGTATCTTCCATGCCAGCTTCCAATTTCTTTTCCCTTTGATTCTCCAATATTCTGTACTCCCAGTAAGCCCCCTAGGCACATGATAAAAATAATTCCTCGTGGCTGCGCTATAATACAAATAAACCATGACCCCTAAACCCTAAACTCCTTAACCCTAAGCCCGAAACCTCAAACCAGAACCCTTAACCCTAACCTCTACACCCCAAAAGCACTATGCACAATGATCTATGTTTTTAAGGGTGTTTGGGCCCTTATTTCAGGTACGTTTAGAGACCTAGAAATGAGTTATCAGGATATTCTACTATCTTGTAGTAGGTTCTACTAGGGCTTAGGGTTTAGGGGTTTTGGGTTTCTCTTGCATTATGTTTCATGATGTGGTGATGCATTATATTACATGACAACGGTGTTAATACTACAATATACAATATTCTACTACGGGCCGTAAACCGCTACTCAACTGTTGTACTGCAACAGTGGTTATACCTCATATACAATGTTCTACCATATGAGCTATAGTCTGAATTCCTAGCATCGCCCTTAGTCAGCCCTATACTTCTCTCTCATGTAATCCCCTATATGACCCCGTTTAAGGAGCTTAGACCCTGAAGCCTAAACCCTGTATAACCCCGTTGAGTTAAGATTAAAGCTCAAATGCTGCTAAAATCTACTAAACCCTAAACCCTATAGTATATCAGCCCGCCTGATGTGGAGCTGCTCCAGGCACCTGCGCTAGGGGAAGGGACTGCGCAGCTGTTTTGGGTTAGGGGTTTAGGGTTTAGGGTTTAGGGTTTGGTTTTGGAGGTTTGGGGCTTAAGGTTTAGGGGAAAATGCAAACAAGAACGCGCTAAGTGTAGTTTTAGCAATGGAAAAGACCATGCGAAACCACTGTGTTACTCATGAACTAAGGGCTTACGGATTTCGGTTTAGGAGTTGGGGTCTAGGCTTCAGCGTTAGGCCTTGAGAGGGTGTGGACTATGTGGGCATTCTCTTGAGCTGGTGCAGCATAAGTTCCCAAATTTGAGCTTGTGCTTTAAGACGGGCCCAAACATTGTTCCAGGTTGAGAACTGCGAGCATACGTCTGGCGAAAACACTAAACTACACTTGGCCTGTAGATTGGGTCAATCCCCACCCGTTCTGGGTACAGGACTGGTGCAAGTATGCTAAAGGCCCATCATCTCCGTATTTACGTCTATTACAAGGATATAGAAACATGATAGAGGGCTGATGCAAGACATGGAAAAAGCTGTAAATTAGTGAAAGCGGTAGGTCGGAACAAGAACAGGGCAAACGATTACTTGGAGCTTAACAGGGTTGAGGAATAGTGCGTTTGGCTTTGGGCTTAGGGTCATGTGCAGTTCTGATGCCAATTGCAAAAAACAAGCATGCATACACTTTCGGCAGGCTGCTCGAGTTTTCATGGCCCAGGTTTTATACACTTTGCCTTGCCAACCACGCGCTACTTCAAAGCTCGGGGTGGCTATAAGTGGATCCTGGCTTCGCATATCCATGCTTAGAACTGAAACTAGGGGGCTGACTCAAAACCCTCCTCGAGACTAAACTACCAACTGACTTTCAGTTCGGCCAGACTCAATCATGCCATCCTATCAAAAGAGTTGTCATGCAATTGAAAGAGTCCCTACTATGATATTCTAGTTACCATTTTCTGTTCCACTATCCCTATATGACCCCCATATATACCCCATTGTAATAAACTGTTTGAGCCAAGTAACTCAGGGTATGCTCTTATCCGACATGCTATACTAAAATGGGGATAATGGAAAAAACATGGAAACTACAATTTAGGGGGTATGGGGTTACATAGGGGTTATGATACCTACTGGGAGGATGTGATCTTGCTCTCTTTTGCGACTATTGCACCTGCATTTGGGCACGACTCAGCTGTGTGTTGGGGATGCAGGCAGTTTTGGGTTGCTAGGTCAGTGGCCATGACTCCGAGCATATACTATATTGGTATCACACTATTCTTATACTGTTACTATATCATTTCACAATATTATTGGTATTTTCATATTCTGATTATTACTATTCTTCTATTTTAACATGTGCAAAATTTAGGCTGCCGCCCTAAGGCACCCAAACGCCATAGTCTTGATTGCAAAGCACTGCTTTGTTCCAGGTATTATAATAGGGATCCTAATATTTAGGCCCTTAAAAGGACGAGGTTTATTAATCAGGGGTCTAACTAAAATTTCTAGATCCTCTTGGAGGCTCCTACTGTATGGACACCGTCCAGGATATGTAGTTTCTGAAATCGGGAATGACCCCAAACTAGACCCCAAAACCCTGAGTATAAACACCGTTTCCATTTTAGTGAACATTGTCTGTTCCACTTCCATCGCCGTTGTTGAGAAAGTACTCATTAGGTCTGTCACGCGCCAAAATTCCTGAAATTGTACAAAATCTGAAGCTCGAACCCCCTCAGAAGACATATATGAGATTTCCCCTAACATAGGGATCACGCTCATGTACCACTTTCATACGTTCATCCTCACTATGGAGATCACGAGAAATGAGCCTTAAAACCGTAATCCCCAAACCGGGACCCTGCACCCTAAACCAGCACCCATCCGTGAACCTTCAAGTAACACCCTCATTAGTCATTTACCCTGAAACCTACTTTCGGAAACCCCAACCCTGAGTCCCGAGGTTTAGGGTTTGGGATTTAAGGTTTAGGGATTTAAGGATTAGGGTTTAGGGGTTTCGGGTTCAGGGTAGTACCCCTACCTAACCCCTACAAAGCCCAGTGCGCCCTTCACCCCCAACCCCTCTGCCTGCCCCGGCGTCACCACGAAGGAAGCCCTTGCCTTTGGCATCGGCACAGTGGATCCTTGGATGTAGGGTCCCTTTAAAGGGTTCTACAGAGCGGTATGGGGGTTATGTAGGGTTCATGTTGGGTTTAGGGGTTACGGTTTAGGGATGTAGGCCCTAAGGTCTAGGGTTAGTCTTCTGGGACTGTGGTTTCATGGTTAGGGTTTAATTAAGGTTTTTGCTTAAAGATTAGGGTGGAAGCCTTAGGGATTAGAGTTTCGGGCTCTTTGCTGATCGCAAGGACGTCTTCTACGTCCTCATAATCTGCGCGTGTATATACATATATGTATTTGTATATGTATATATGCACATATATTGTTTAGAGTTTAGGGTTTAGGCTTTAGGGTATATGTACATGGCAGTTGTTCAAAACTGCTTGTCCCAAGAATCGCCAATTTCATGGACAAACGTTTTTCTTTAGCGTCTTCTGTTGGGAAACTTTCGCGGAGCCTGTTTCTCGATTGGACACGCCAAGTATAACCGGAAGAGAAAGACCTTTAGAACAACTCCCATAGCACACACGTATACAAACGAGATGACAGTTTGCCCATAATACTGCTTTTTAGGGCTTGGGGTATAGTGCTGTTCCCAAAATGGAAACAACTTGTGCGATGACCCATATTGTAATCAGAAGCGAGCTCGTCAGACCTGACTACACCGACTCGAAAGCAAGACCCCAAATCCTCCCCTCTGAATCTCTTACCTCCCAAACTCTCTGGATCAATGTAGACCCTAAACCCTAAACCCTAAACCGCATATATGAATACATCCCTTTAGCCTCTGTGACAACCCCTTCTCCGCCCCTTTGCAACCCCTCCCTGGCTCTCAAAAGTGGCGTTCATTATTCAGGTATCAAAAGCCCAAACCCTATACATTAGGTACATTAGGTGGACCCTCCACCCAGTAATAGTGACTATAAGGAATAATAGAGACTATATTCGGGTCCTCTTATATTCTTATTATACCACTATTACAGGGTGGGGGGTCCTCCTAACCTATACATCCCTATACCCGTACTGATGATCCCTGTATAATCCTCTCTTAAGGTTCAGGTACAAGCCCCTTTACCCAGCCAAGCCCTGTGATTGGAACCATGCGCCTCTAGAGTCAGTGACTCGCTGAACCGCTGGAGCCTCAGGCACAAGCAAAATGCATTTGGACGCTTATCAATGCCCCTGCATTAGGCTTGCCTTGCGCCCACCCTTGCGCCATCTTGCGCGCATGGGCATTTAAACGCATTTCAAGAAAGTGTATAGATAGAGACGTGATCAACATATATTATTGCATCACAGAGGAAGTCTTTGCTCTCGCGCCTGCCCTTGCGCCAACTTGCGCCCGCATGGGTTTTTGTAACCCCTTGCAGAGCCCTGATGCTGCCCTTAGTCTTGCTACAAGAGGTCGGGTTTAGAACGATAGAAGCTGGAGCCAGCGCTCATTGTCAACTTTTCCAGAACCACATCCTCCAAATTCACTGCTGTTTACAGTACCTCGCGCACGCTGGATGCTTGAGATACTACTTTTTACGCTGAGGAACGCGTTCAGTCGGAAGCCCCGCTGGCCCAGACAGCCGAGATATTAGCTAAGTCCGTAGGTTTCAGTTGAACCAAGCAACTTAGCCGTGATCAAAAACCCTGAGGTCGCGCCGAGCACTGTACCCCAATGGAAACCCTATCTAGGGCTTAGGGTTAAGGGTTCAGAATCATAGATGGCAGCATCCACCCCCCCTGGTGGCCCCCCTCAGGTGCTTTGTGCTCGGTTCTAGCTCAATTGCCATCAAATGCGCTTTTAAAGACTTTATGAAAGCTATTAGTTCTCAAATGCCCTCGAATGCTCTCAATTGCTCTCGACAGGCTTCCAGGGCACTGCTCATGTGCCCTGGAAGCCTGTCGAGAGCAATTGAGAGCATTCGAGGGCATTTGAGAACTAATAGCTTTCATAAAGTCTTTAAAAGCGCATTTGATGGCAATTAAGCTGAAGCTGAGCACGAAGCACCTGAGGGGGGGCACCAGGGGGGGTGGATGCTGCCATCTATGACAGAAGGGACTGTCATGGGGCCTAGGCTTTTGAATACCCACTATTTGCCCCGGTTGTTGGTGATTATCAGGCCTCCTTCTTTCATTATTTGTTGGTTGTTATGAGGCCTCCTCCCTAAATACTTAGGTTCCCTAGCCCCCATGGCAAACCCTTCCCAAGCATACAGGTTCCTTCACATTGAGGTTCACTAGGAAGGCCCTTTGGAAAGTCCTCACAGTCCACAGCCCACCAAATAAAACCAAAAAACAAAAAAAAACAGAACCAAACCAAAACAACAACAAATCACACTCGTGCGAATCCTCCCGACTAGTGCGGAAATCTTTGGTTGTGTTTTTTGGGTTTCTGCCCCAGGTGATGCTCTTAGACAACCTCTACCTCGCGCTACGGGCTCTTCTCTGTATTCTTTAATTATCCCAATATAACCGAAATATACTGCCGCAGTTTCCATTTTCTTTTCCATTATCTCAATATAACCCAAATATACTATAGTAGTTTCCATTTTCTTTTCCATTATCCCAATATAACCCAAAATATACTATAGTAGTTTCCATTTTCTTTTCCATTATCCCAATATAACCCAAATATACTATAGTAGTTTCCTATAGTTTTGGGGATGAGGGGTGCAGGGTTTATTCTGTAGGGCTACTGTATATAGTATATGTTTAAGCCTAAAACCCTAAATCCAAAGCCCTACACCTTAAATCCGAAGCCCTGGTTGATTATCTTCCCGAGGGCCCGGCAACAACCACCTGTCCGGAGCCTCACTCTTTTCGGGAGGGTTCTGAATGTTTTTGAATGCTTTGGTAGGGTTTAGGGTTTAGGGTTTAGGGTTTAGGGTCTAGTCTTCCTTGAGAAGATAGAATAGGAAACTCCCCTAAATCCGTGGTTAGATCACCGCATACCACATATTATTCTTACTTAAGGGGCCCTATAGCTTGGGGGTCAGGGCTGGCTTTGGGCTAGGGATTCCTAGATGCCAGTTGACATCCTCCAATCATTCACGAGGTTAGGGTTTAGGGTTTAGGCGGGTCGGGGTTCAGGGTCTAGGGGGCAAGAGGCTGAACGCATGGGCACTGATGGTAGATCCCTGACTTTGAGTCTCCACAACCCTCAATATGCCTTCAGCTCAAACCTTCCGGGGTCCCTTTCGAAAAAGCCCTTTGCCATTAAGGAGGGGTCTGCCCAATAGTTGCCAAGAGCTACTAGTTGAAGGATGTGAGCCTTGAACTCTGGTTTTTTATCGGTTAAACAGGCTGCCGGTCGCTTCATCTGTTCCCTATACTACCTGCTAATATTCATGTATCCCATTATAAGGATACCTATGTATACTCTCAAGAGACCACCAGCTGTCAAAGGTTCAGGGTCCAGGGTGTAAGCTTTAGGGAGCAACGGGTGGAGGTATACCTGGACGCCTAAACCCTAAACCCATAAATCCTAAACCCAAAAACCCCAAACCCCTACACACTAAATCACTGGCCGCTAAAAAGGGTAGCTCTAGGACCGTTTAGTAGCAACCTCAGATCGGGGATTCGGAAATAAATGAGGGCTCGTCTTTGGGCCCTCCTACAATATTGTATTTGGGGCTATGCACCCAGTCATGGGTACCACATGGGAGTATTGTAGGCTTAAGTCCAAAGTTAGGGGGGTACTACTGCAACCCAGACCCGTGATTAATAAACCCCCTCCTCTTAATAAGGATTATCATAGGGATCCGAATATTAAGGCCCTTGAAAGGAAGGGATTTATTAATCATGGGTCTACATTAGGGGGGATTGACCTAACTTATCACACAACAATTATGTCTGCAGCTTGAAAACCTCAGTCTTGCGAAATTCTACTCTCTGCTCAGTGGGAAATGAGGAGATGAAGCCATGTGAGCCATAGCCTAAACTCCTAGTATCCCCCTTAAGGCCCTATAATACTTCCCTATATAATTCCTTATAAGACCCTCTTTAAGGAGTTTAGACTATAGCTCGTGTAGTGGTCCCGACAGTGGGTTGGTCTTAAGGAACTGGAATTAAGTTAGCATAACTTTGGGTATGCAATACAGGATTTAGGGTTTAGGGTTTATGTAAGTTGTCATAATGTAAGGGTATATAGTCAGTAACGCGGGTTGCCTCGTTACAGTTAGCTAGTTTCAGTTGCTCAGCAGCAACAACTTAAAAAATCCACTCCTCCTTGCCCTACTGAGCGCTAGCAAGCATGAAGCTTCAAAAGGATTGGAATCCAGCACTTCAAAGTGATTTCGTACAATCTGGAAACACCGAACCGATCCATTGAACGCGAATCCTAGTCCTAAACCCCTCAACATATCCCTTCCCCTTAAAATTAAACTCCCACCCTTGCATAAGAATACGAGTTCCCCAGAGTTCGGGGAAAGGACTCTTCTAGTTACCCAAGGGCTCCTATGTAGTTCCTTTTGGGGTTTGCTATGGTTTTCTGGTAAGGGATTATAGTATACTACCCAAAAGGGAACTACATAGGAGGGTCTAGGTATAGACAAACTCAATTGAGAGCAGGCTTAGAGTGCGGCTCTAGATGTAACCCCTGGAGCGGCTAATAGAGGGGCTTCTTTGAATGGAGTAGAATTCTTGGTGTAGAGGTATAGACGGGTTTTATGAGGGGATAATAGTTGACATTTAGAGTTCTATGTTGTTACTAAGAAAGTGTTGTGCAGAAATAGAAATCCTCCTGGCACAATAGGGATCGATTTCTCAGGTCCTTGTCACATGTTACACATAGTGCCAGATTCAAGCGAGGCTTTCATGCAATCTCCGCCTACAGAGGCCTGATACCCTTCGGGCGGGGCTCTAGATTCTAGAGTCCATGCAGGGTAGAACTTATAGCCCCTAACCCCTAAACCTTGCACTTATAATCATGGCCTCCCAAGAGGATTCACAATATTTACACTTACCGTGTTACTTCCAGGAAAACTATACACCTACCGAAAAATAGGCAACCCTAAAACCCGACGCCTTTTTTCCCGAAGCCCGAAGCCTCTAAACCCCAATCTCGAAAACCAAAACACTCAACCCTCATACCTAAATCCTCATCATCCCTCATCCCTATCCCAGAACCCCCAAGCCCCGATCCGTAAAGCTGCAACTCATCATACCCTCTTTGGGGGCCATAATATAACCCCAATATAACCCTAATATAACCCCAATATGATCCTAATATAACCCTAATGTAACCCTCATATACTCCTAAAATAACCCCAATATGACCCTAACATAACCCCAATATGATCCTAATATAACCCTAATGTAACCCTCATATACTCCTAATATGACCCCAATATAACCCTAACA
>CAJNIZ010006435.1:45598-56278 GCA_905231905.1 Symbiodinium pilosum
GGGGGGGGGGGGGGGCGTTCAGAAACCTTCTTGTTAATTCTTCCTAGTGCCTCCAGAAGAGCTCCCAATCCGGAACTTCATATGGATGTTTCTTAAACTCCTTCTGTTGCACCTGCCTTGGGCCCAAGGGGCCCCAACAAATCAGAACTTGCCGTGTTGTCGTTTTTCAGTCAAGAGAGCCATACAAGTACCTTAGATTCCTACAGGGACCCCGGGACCCCTGTTTTGAGGGCTCACCATATGTTTGTAGAGTTTTTGTGCTCTGCCACCATGAGCTACAGAAGCTAGAAATGATACTGGTGGATATGGCCAAGCACCCGCCTGACACGACAGACGGGCGCTTTGCCGGGGTGCTGTTAAGAAACGCAATTTAGGTTGCCAGAATGAGGGCATATAGTAGATAATATGGGTTCCTTATTATGATAATTTACTATAAAATCTTTAACAGCGAGCCAGTCTATGCCTCGCCTGGACCCTTAGGGCCCTCCCAGACACTCCCCCGCCCACCTGCTACAAAAAAATCTAATCCAAAACTACACTCTTAATCCCTCAAATCCCAAGCCCTAGGCGCAAGAATCCCGCAACACTTAACCCTGAACTCTATGGCGCCTACCTAGTTTCCTATGCCGGTGCCCTATACTTCAGACAATATTAGAAGAAGTCCAGAACCATACTGCTGGCACTTCTTCAGGCTTATACATTTAACAGCCTTACAAGTAGGGTTTAGGGTTTAGNNCTACATATTCCCAGTTCCCATTTCATGTTCCATGTTCTTTTCCGTGTCGTTTTCCAGTACTAGTGCTTTGGTACCCGAAGCCGTACACCCTGAAGCCTATACATCCCTATGACTTTTCCTGGGGTGACATCCCTAAACCCTACATGACTCTGCAAAGCAGCTATAACTGTAGGCCCTGAACCCGTAAATCCTAAACCCTAAATCATAAAACCCCGAACCCTAAATCCTGAACCCTAAAACCTAAATCTCCTAAACCCCTAAAACCCTAAAGCCTAAACCCTAAATCCTAAACCCCTAAACCCCCTAAACCCCTAAAACCCTAAACCCTAAATCCTAAACCCCTAAACCCTAAATCCTCAAGCTTAGACAAGGCCAAAGCCTTTGATGCCGCAGTGGCGTCCTTGCAAGCCCATGGGAGCCTGTTTTGTCGGGCCTGTGTCTTCTGAGGGCTTAGGTTTAGGGTTTAGGGTTTAGGGATGATGGTTGAAGGGTTTTGGGGTTTGAGAGTCAGATGGTTTGGGATTTAGGGTTTAAGGACTTAGGACTTATGGTTTTGGGGTTCAGGGTTGAGGGTTTGAGTTAGGGTTTGGGACCCAGTGCTTAGAGTTCAGGATGTTGGGCTCAGGATTCCGTTTTTTTGATAGTGGTTGGTTGGGCTTTAGGGTAGGGTTTACAGGCACCTTGAATCTAAAGCGGGGGGGCGGGGGGGTGGGGCTAACAAGGATCTGGACCCCAAACCATACCAAACCCCCAAAGAAAACCATCAACCCTAGACCCTAAACCCTAAACCAGAAAGCAAAGTTTGGAGTTTAGGTAGTGCCTGCTAGTGAGCTTCAGCCTGGTGGGTGGCTGGTTGGTATTCGAGGAGCAGTGGGCTACTGTTGCTCTTCCCATGCGCAACTCCATGCGATCACCATAAGCCGGAGGCGTTCGTTGCTACCTTGTTGGTGCGTCTTTTGTGGTGGTCTCTCCGTCACAAACGCCTGATGCATGCCGCCTCGCGCAGGATAGGGTACAGGAACGCACGGCTCAGAATATCAACGCTAAGTTGGTATGCAGAGAGATGCCTACCTCAAGCCCGGCCGACATGGGAGGAAATCTTGGATCACTGAGGCTGCCTTCACTATTATAAGTCGACCTGGGAGTTGCGAATAGTAGGACTTGGGGTGGTGCAGGAAGTCTTCCATCGACAGTGCGTAGGGCAAGGAGGCATGAAAACTGGTTCCGAATTGCCGGGCTTTATGTCCAGTGTTTTTGTGTCACTTAGGTTCCGAACAGTTGTTCAGCCAACAAAACCTTCATAGCGCAGAAATCTGAATCCCCGCTTCCGAGTGTCTTATATACTACAAGGTTCCCGAAAATATTTTTTAATTTCTGTTACCTAGAATCCTAATATTTAGCTGAAATTGTAATTTCTACTGAGGTTCCAAATCCCTTAGAGTTATGTATAGGTCTAAACTCCTTAAAAGAGGTTATATAGCAGATTATAAGGGGGAGTATTTTAGGGGCTGGCCATGTCCCCATGCAACTGTTGATGGAGGATGTCTTGCACCAATCCATGTAGCCGAAATAGAAATACTTACAGTATACTTTTGGATTACTCAGCGGCGCAGGAATTGCTCCATCTACAGCAAGACCCCTTATCTGTTTCTACCTGGACTTGCTGAAAGTGGGTCGCCCCGTTATGTTCGAATGTCATTCGATATGCTCATCTCAGGTACCTTCAGCCCCCCTATAAGTCCTATAAGTGATTCAGGGTCTAGGGTTTTAAAGTTTAGGGTTGGGTCCTGCAACGAATATCATCCCCCGAACACCCACCCGGCCCCACCACAAAGGTATAACGTTGGGAAGACTTCGCAGGGTTTCAGGGATTCAGCATCAGGGGAGGGGATCGAGTATTAATCCTATGTTCATCACCTGAATTCCTAGACCTTAGACCCCACATGCTGCACCCGACTTGCTGGTGCTTCAGGGAGAGTGGGGCTGTGTATAAACTTATAAATTATAGTTTTGGGTACTGCCCCCCCTCAGTAACAGTTGGATAATATTTATACTATGGCTATATATAGCCCTTATAACAGGACCCCTATTATAGACTGTTTCTGGGTGGGGGCAGTACCCAACTTATAGTAATTCCTAGATCATCCTTAGAATGGTCCCTGCTTGAAAATTCATGGGGCTTAATGGTTTAGGGTTTAGGCTTCTGAGGGTTTAGGGTCTAGGGCTTAGGGTTAATAACCACGTAAAAATAGTGCAAACCCTACCTAGAACTGGAGAAACCTACATAAGGCCAGTTGCGGGTATTCCAGGTATAAGAAGTTAGTAAGTCGAACGTGTACTGCCCTACTCACCCTCAAAGCGCTTGTAAGCCGAAATCCGAAACCCGGAGCTCGAAATCGACCTTTCATCATTCTGTATCTAAAGGATCCAAGTGCCCAAATAATGGGGGTTAAAAAGGGGTGATAAGGATGTCTAGGGAAGTACCAACATAGCGGGACTCTGGTACCTAAAGCCCTCATTATTTGGGTACTTGGACTCCTGAAGCCGATCTTATATCCCTATGCATCCAAATGACCCCTTTAAAACCTCCGCGAAACTTACATATTGCCATGTCTCCCTGTATTTGTCTTTATACCACTTGGACCCTAACCTAGAACTGTAACTGTATATGCCCTACCCCTTCTTTCGTGCAGTTTCTGTGTAGAAGGTAGTGCCCCTAAACCCTCAAGCTTAAACGCCAACCCTTGACCGCGCTAAGTATCCCAATAAAGGGGTAGGGTATACGTGAACCCCAAAAATGTACAGAATAAATGGCCCTGTGGGCTATATTCAGAGGCTTTAGACCACTGTTTTACCTATTTCGGGAACCCCACACCCTAAACCCTAAACCCTAAGCTAAACCCTAAGTCTAGGTAGGGTTAGCATGGCAGGCAAGATGGCCAAGCTCGAGTATGAAAGAGAAGCAGGCGAAGGCTTGAAGGTTAGGGTTCAGGGTTTTAGGCTTCAGGCTTCAGGGTTTAGGGTTTAGGGCTTGGGGATCATGGATTAGGCAGTGCCTGAATCCCAAAAATTGGTAGGATAATAGCCTTTTGGGCTACGGTTCTGGGTTTTGGGCTCTTATTCTACCTAGTTTGGGGTCTAGGTAGGGATTAGGGAGTGGGCATTAGGGTGTAGGGTTTCTGGATTTAGGGTACAGAGTCTAGGGTTTAGGGATTAGTTTCTGGGGTCAGGGATTAGGGTTTAGGAGTTACTTGGAGGTTTGTTTTACGTATCAACCCTAAACCCTAAACCCTAAACCCCTAGCCCTAAAACTTCACCAACCCAAGCCATATACCGCCTGAATCCTAACACATCCTGAAAGGCAGATGCCAACTGGACTGGGAACCCGCCCAAAAGGATGCGCACAGTATCCCCCTATCTGCCACAAGGGTGCAAGTACCCACATAGTTGTAATAGTAATAATACTGATAATACGACTAATAATTGACTAGTAATAAATGAGATAATCGTAAGACTATAGTAATAACACCAACATTAACAGTAAGGGTCATAATCGTAACAATCGTAACAACAGTAGTAACATTTTTCTGGTCCCAAGTGCCATAATCTGAGTGGTATTTGGCATCTAAAGACCTACTAAACTAATGCAGACCAAATTGTTTGGGCACTTGGACCTCTATAGACCCTCAACCCTGAACCCTAATCCCTGAACCCTACGCCCTAAGCTCCCTTGAGTACCAGGCCAACAAGGAAATCGACACAGGTTTGGCCGAAATCCGCGCTGCCTTCAATGATTCCAGGAGGCCGGTCAACTGCCTACGGGGATTACGGTTTAGGGTTCGGAGTTTTACAAGCTGTGATTATGTAGTGGTTTGCAGGAGTTTTAATGTAGAAACCTGAACAATAGCCAACATCATGGTCCTAGATTCTTTGTATAATTACAGTATAGGATACTTCAAACAGACCTCAGCATGATTCTGAAGTATTCGGGCCTCTACGTTACAGTGCTCACACGCTGTTCCCTACTGGAACTGAAGGTTACTGTGTTCCCTGCTTGCATAGCCGCTATATTCTGAGCTTCCGCTACGTGAGTTGCCAACTCAGAACAAAAAGACACCCCGTGGCCCCGAACTTTGGGGGCTGCAGATGTGGGGTGGGAAGCCTTTAAGTAGTTCTTGATATGGATCTGCTTCACTCAAATCTCCAACTTCTTTGGGTGAATCACTGGGGGCATCTAGGCTTGCAAACGTAGGCTCTTCACCCTACCCCTTGGGTTGAGGGCTTAGTCTTCGATCCGTCCTTACAAGCCTTGGGGCCGTAAGCCTCCCATCCCGAAGATCGTATGCTACAAGCCGCCCGCCCTTATATCCCCCAAAATGATGCTTAAATGGACCCAAACTACTCCTTACTTGGGGCCTGTTGTGAGGGAGGGCTTGTAGTGTAGCGAACCCCTAAACCCCATAAACTCTTGAGGGAGGCTTTGTAGTGTGGTGAACCCCAAGCCCTATGAACCCTAAACCCTACACCCTATAAACTCTAGAGGGAGGCTTTGTAGTGAGCCCCTAACCCTAAACCCTATAAACCCTAATCCCTAAACCCTATAAACCCTAAACCCTATAAACCCTAAACCCTACAAAACCTAAACCCTAACAAATCCTAGACGAAGGGTTTGTAGCATAGTCTAACCCTATGGGTCCAAGGACCCAAATAATGGGGTTTTAGGGCCCAATTACCATTGATACTGTAGCACTTGGGCCCTAAAACCCTCTTATTTGGGTCCTTGGACCCTTATATTACCCCTTAAACCCTATGTATCCCCCTATAAACCCTTTAAAGGGACCCTATTATTTGGGTCCTTAGACCCTTAAGGACTCAACGCTACACTTCAGGCGACGGAGCGGTGAAGAGCGCAAAGCGCTTTCAGCGCTGAAGACGTCTGCGGAGGCAGGGCCTGCCTTTGAGCTTCATGAGGTTCCGGGTTTTGGGTTTATAGGTGTTACAGGGTTTATAGAGTTTATAGGATTCATAGGGTTTCGGGCTTTTGGGTTTTGGGTTTGGGGTTTATAGGGTTCAGGGTTCAGGGTTTACAAGGTTAAGGGTTCAGGGTTTATTGTTTAGGGTGTTTAGGGTTTAGGGTTTAGTAGTTTAGGGGACCTACCTACAACTGGGGCTAGAAACCAGTTTATTCTCAGGGTAGTGGTGGATAATTAGCCTATATTTAGAGAGAGTATATGTAGGCTTACGGATGGAGCTACAAGCAGTATACCTACCAAGGCCAATGAAGCTCCAAGTGCCTCTGAGCCACTGTTGGGCTACTAAGGGTCATGCGGCTTAAATCTCTATCTCAGCATTTTGCAGTTTAAGGTTCGGGTTTCAGGACGGTTTAAGGGCTTGTGGTTTAGGAGTCAGCCGTTTACGGGTTAAGATTCAGAGCAAGTGTTTGAGTGAAGGAGTGAAAGAGATGTTGACACGGTTTCTTTTTGTGCTAGGTTAAAAAAACTATTGCAGGAACTCCGTTGCAATAACTAGCTCCAGGGCCCATGAAAAGTGGAAGGTTGGCTCCCGGCGGACGCCCTAATGGTTTTTGGCTCTCAGCTGGGCCACTGTTGGATCCGGGGACTTCCCTAAGTTAATCTTAAGATGGGTGCCTTTTGTGGGGCTCCTATTGCAATACGGGTGCCGCCATAAATCTCCAACATTTTGGGAACAGCCATTTAGGCCAAGCCCCGTGCAATGTTCAGCTTTCATGCTACCAAAAGCTATATGCCCTATAATTGCATCCCAAGCCCTGATACTACTCTAACGACGAAACAGTTCGGAGTTCGGACAGCTGCCTCTGTCACGACCAAAGCATGCAATGGACCTCCCTGCATCGCAATCTCTACTCGAAGGTTCAAAAGTGGGTCTAGAAGTAGGTTTTCGCTGCAAGGAACTTATTTTGGGGTATCCCCGCTTCGTTATAGCTACCAAGACCTTTAAATAGACCTTCCATCTGAAGCCTAAACCCTCAGAGCTCACAGCCTCAAATCCCAAATCATGTACCCAAACACGCATGGAACCTCAGAAGGGCCTGTTGCAGACTTCTGGAGTTCTCGTACGTAGTCATATGAGCCATAGTCTGAATTCCTCTAAGGGGAGTTATATAGGGGATTATTTAGGGGACTACTATAGGGTTTATTAAGGGGGATACTAGGAGTTTAGACAATGGCTCATATGCATCTCAAACCCCAAGCCCTACCCTCCCCAAACTAGCATGGAACCCATTTTCAGTCTGTGAAGAGCCCCTTTGCAGGTTCCCTGCTACTTTGGGGGAGAGCGAAGCCACCTCCATGTCACAATCTTTTTATGTGATTCTCCAACCCCCCCAAACCCTAAAGCCTAAAGCCTAAACCCTCCCCATCCTATACCACCCCCCCAAGGTGCCCCCTTACTTTGCCTGAATTCAACTTGTCTGTGCCCAAGTAAGCGAGAAACCTGATAGGTGAGGGGGTGTAGTATGGGCCCTCAACTAGGCCCCCATACCCTACCCTTTTTTGTGGCTACCAAACTTAATGTCTAGTATCTTCTATATATAAAACTTAGGTACCCTAAAGCCTACACCCTAAACCCTAATTAAAACCTAGAACCCATGACTTTTGTTGCACAACCTCGAAGGATGCTATCAGCCGAGTTCAGAAGGCCAAACATCCTTGGTTCCTTTGGAATGATAGCCTGTGCAGGATTTTGGGGTTTAGAGTTTAGGGCTTAGAGTTTCGGGTTTAGGGTTCAGGGTCTAGGGTTTAGGGCTTAAGATTCAGGACTTCAGGTTTAGGGTTTTGGGGTTTGGGATTCAGGGTTTAGGGGTTAGAGCACTGGAACAATTTAGGGGCTTCTCAAACAGGGGCCCCTTATATAGATACTGCAGAGATATTGTCAACATAGAGTTGGGTTTCGGGATGTTGTTTGGGGATCACAGGTTTCTGCAAGCAATTACTTACTCAGCCCATAGAAGAACTTTAGCCTTTTTGTGCCTCCTTTTTGGGTCCCTATAATAAAGTTTAACGTTTTTTAAGCCCCGGTTATTGGGGAAGAGCGAGTAAGGAACATCATCAGGATAGGCCCCTCCTCCGCTCCTATCAGAAGAGCGGTCACGTACCATCAGCATAAATATACATGAACAATCCGGTCCCGTTTGGCGAGCAATGCCTTTTGGTTGGGCGGGGACATGTACATGTATATCCACATATATATTTATGTATATGTATATGTATGTGTATATGTATATGTATACACATGCACACACAAATATATGCAAGAGAGAGAGAGAGAGAGAGAGAGAGAGAGATGGAGGGAAGCGCGGATGGAGCCAGGATGGAGGGTTTCAGGTTCAAGGGTGCATCCGGGCCTCCTGACATGTTTGGGTGGTACAGGTCGAAAACTATCGGCCAGTTGGTGAGAGTCCACAGCAAAGGGTCGCAGCAGGGATAGTCTACACTCATTAGAGGAATTAATGTAAGGGAACATATAGTGGACTATTGTTGGGATACTAGGAGTTTAGACTATAGCTCACATGTGTCCAGTCCCCAGCGCAATTTCCAGTGTTGCAGGTTGCGGCAATTCGATTTCCAGCCGTCTTGACGGTTAGGGGTTCTGGACATCGTGCCTTTCTTGTAAAGGGTGTTGAGGAGTAGGACATATATATATATGTGTGTGTGTGTGTGTGGACATATAGATGTGCGTATACATGGGTTATGGGACCAAGGACTCGACACGTCTTATCTATGTCCGCCACATCCTCCAAAAGTGCTGGGCAAGCACATGCTACAAGTAACAGCCCTTCGAAAGAACACTGGCTTCGCTGGTGTTTTCTGCGAATTTAAACGAACAACGAATCCCGCATTATCTTGGTACACGAGAAACGCTTTTCTCTTTCCAACCAGCGCCTGTACAAATATAGATTATATCTTAGTTTCCATGTTGCTGTTCATTCTTTCATTCCCTCGTCTAACATCCAGCAAGAGAGGCTGGCGATGAAAGACAGGAAAAGCAGCAAGTGGAGCACTTTCTGGATCTCATGTCTCTAACCCTTCCCACAATTCCTGTACTAACAGCCAGCAAGAGAGTCTTGCAATGAAGGACAGGACAAACAGCAGGTGGAGCACATTCTAGATGTCATGTCTCTAAACCTTCTCCCAAGGGTCAAGTACCCCAAATGATGGGGCTTCGGGTCCCACATGCTATCATCTGAAGGGCTTTTGGTACCCAAAGCTTCAATGTTTGGGCACTTGGACCCTAAGAGGTCACAATCAGGGCACGCATGAAAAAGTCAACCCGCACAACCCTCTCTGTGATGGTTTTTGCATGGCAGAGCAAACCTTTTACTATCCCAAATACGGCCGAATAAGGACGCCGCATTATCCCCTTCAAATCTCCACTTGGGCCCCATGGCCTTCTATTTGGAGAACCCCCCATTGACAGAGGCAGCAGATGGCGCGAAAGCAGACAAAGGTTCGGCCGAGGAGCGCCTTTTTTGTGTCACAAGCATCTAGATGTTCCTAAAACCAATGGACCACTCCAAGGGCCCTCCGCACAAACTAATCAAACCTGCTTCTGGTTCCCAGCCCCGGTAGATCGGCCAGGCAGTTCAGAATGGTGATCCAATGTAATACTTGACCTGCCTCAAGCCTCAACCCCTACCGCAAACCTATGCCAAGCCTGAAAAAGGTAGACTTTCAGAATCCAAACCCTGAATCATAGATTCCCTACATCGCCCCCCCTTATGTCTCTCCTCCAGATTAAGGTTCCCAAGTACTGAAACTTACCGGGAACGCTTAAAGACATCAATGCGATCAAAGCAGAGCCCAAAGCCAAGCACAGAAGACTCAGTGGGTTTAGAACTCAGGGTTTGGAAGTTAGTTTGGGTTCTGGGTTCAGGGTTGGTGATTTAAGGTTTAGGGTCCGGGCTTTGGGCTCAGGGTTTGGGGTTTAGGGGTTTGGGTTTAAGGCATTAAGATTGTTCTTACACTCGGCAGTGGCTGGATTGTCTGGACGCATGAACGTGATAGCAGCTATGGCACCGTCAGAACACCCATGACCTGCGTCATACTAAGTCTTCTATGCGAGAACCTTATTATTCTAGAAAGTGACATGAACCTTCAGTTTTTGTTTAGTCCCTTGACCCTTCACAATGGACAGGAAATCTGGGATGGCTCATAGACCCGGTAGAAGGAAAGGTTCCTTAGAATCTCAGAAGGGGACCAGGAAGGTCCCGCCAATTTTACAAAACGCTTAGCCTGCTTGTTGATAACCGGCATACACGCCTGTACCTTCTCAGGGATGTTGAGTAAGCCCCTTTTGCCCTCTTTCGGGATCTTACGCTTTTTCCACAAATCAGCTATATTCAGAAAGGGGGGACCTTTTCATTCCCTGGTTACGGGGGATCCTACGGTGGATACTACAAATCATGCATGATCCTAAGTACCCTATACCTTGGGAATTACGGTACTATAGTATTCTAAAGTCATCGCGGATTTTTATTATCAACAGTAGTTCTTGAGCAGGCCCTGAGGGAAGCATAAATCCACTGAAGCAGGAACGTCAAGCTGGGGCAGTGGCTGCCTTCCACACCTTGCCCCTCACCGCGAAGCTCCGGATTCTGGCGGAAGAAAAGGCGTCGGGAAGAATGATTTAGGGTCTATAGGGCTTAGGGTTTAGGGTTTAGAGTTTAGATAGTGTTCCGGACGGGGTAAAAAGTTCACATGGATGGTTGTCAACATTATGGTCCCTTTTGGGATCCCTATCATAATACGGCACCTAATGTTCAGGGTACGTACCCAAAAAGTGATCATAATTTTGACAACCACCCATATAACCCATAACAGTAGTTTCCATTTTCTTTTCCATCACCTCCCTTATAAGCCCAATATAACCCTAATATTACCCTCATGGGTACCATAATTTTGACA
>CAJNIZ010006435.1:56678-81203 GCA_905231905.1 Symbiodinium pilosum
TCCCTAATGGCTTTAATAGGGGACGCTATAGGGTTTAGGGTTAGGGTATACCAATATTTGTCAAAGGGTTTTAGGGGCCAACCCAGTATAGGGGGGTGGTAAGGGAGCGCATGATAGCATGTACCCGGAACAGGAGCCCTTCGGATCTTTGTCCCAAAGAATGGGATCTATCCGGGTTACCGTTAAGATTGCGGTATCGTGAGACTGTTGAGAGCACAGCTTCTGTGACCTTAGGTGTGGGTTTTGTGGGTTTGGGGTGTAGGGTTTGGGATTTTAGGCTTTGGCCGCGGTGTAGCGCTAGGTTGTAGGGTTCAAGATAGTCGTTTAGAGTTTCCGTTTGCAACCTGCACATGAGCCCTTGGCGATTTGTGTTGGGATTCCTGGTCGTTTTGGGGGTAGATGCAGGATATGCAACAGGTGCATAGGGACCTATTAACCAAGAGACCCTGCCGGGGGGTCGCACCTCTATTCATAGATCAGTCGGGTGGACGCGTAGTTGTTTTTTTTTTGCGTTTCAGGTGAAGAGGACACTAGAACCCTAAACCATGAATCTTAATCCTCGAATCCTCAATCGAAAGCCATTTATGCTTGACCATGGAACCTAAACTCAAAAGAGCCTTGGTCTTAAACAATAAATGACGCTGAACCCTGGACTCTTAACCCTGAATACTTAACCCTACACCTTCAACGCCTGAACCCTAAGCTGGAACTTTGATCTGGACCTCTGTGGCTACGGAGTTACCCAGCATGATTACCAGGGGTCCTAGCAGGCAGTTTGATGACATTTCTAAGCAGCAGCGTGCGTCCTATCGCGGTTTGCGGAGGTCAGCCCTGGTTTCGAGACATGGGGGATTCTACAAACCATCCATACAAATCCTTCATGAGGATCACTATGATCGCCTTAGCACAATCACCATATCTACCTCGGGTGCCTGAGGACCACCCTTAATTATGAGCAACCTACATGGGTCCACGCTGAAGCAAACGCGGGACGCGTACGAGCCACCGTCACTGCTACTGATGTACTTAGGGGCTTTGATAAGGAATAAAATAGGGTGCATGTTGCATCACTATTCCCCTGCCGAAAGTAGGCTAAGTCTGTTGCCTAAAGTCTTTGTCCCAGATGGTCCACATATAGAATTACCACGGAAATAGGACCCATACTGTCTTCTGTAGTGTGGTTTTGTTGGGCCTTCTAACTCCACAATGTTGACGTCTTTGAACCCTGGCTCCTGTAAGCCCTAAACCTTCAATCCCCTACCTGAATCCTAAAAGTATGTAGAATGCCTTTTGGGCTATAGTTCTGGGTTTTGGGCTGGTGTTCTACCTACTTTTCGGGTCCAGGCAAAACCTAGGACCCCTACATCCCCGAAAGTTTTGTCCCAAAACCCAAAACCCTAAACCCCCGAAAGTCTGTCCCAGAAAGCCACCGTTGTCCTCCTGGGCGGAAGCTTTCTCATTGGCGCCGCAGCAATGCTTGGCATTTGCCTCGAGGCTTGCTAACGGCCAAGTCCCTCCTGGTGTCCTTAATTGGGTTTAAGGTTTAAGGTTCAGGGTTTAGGTTTCAATCTTTAATGTCTAGGCTTTTCAGGGTTTAGACCCTCCTAGTACCCAAAATTGGATTGGGGTTTAAGGTTCAAGGTTCAGGTTACAAGGTTTAAGGTTTAGGCTTTAGGGTTTAGACCCTCCTAATAGCCTTAATTCAGATATATGGCTCCTAATTGCGGGCACTTACGCCGGACAGAGTCTATTGGCTTTGGTATTCGGGTTCTCAATAAGTAGTGATAGCAACAGTTTCTGTACCAGTAACAGTGATTTTAATAGTCGGTAGCTTATAACAAGAGTAATAGTACGTGTAATAGTACTAGTACCAGCAATTGTAATAGTAGATCGTAAATGGTGAATAGTAAATAGTAAATAGTAAGTAGTAGTGGTCATGCTTGGCTTTTGCCATGAGGCTTGCCAAAACGGGAGTGAAGGTTCCTATCAGGATTTATCGGGGATATTGTGAAAGATGACCAGCTGACTGCCTTGTTCGGGTTAGGGTTTAGGGTTTCTGGTGTGGGGTTTAGTCCTACATGGATCCCAAAAGTAGAATAATAGCCCAAAACCATGAACTATAGCCCAAAAGGCAATTGTTCTACGTACTTTTGGGGTTCAGGTAACTACTAAACTCCTGGGACAGGGAGATTCGATTTAGTACTTGCGGGCTCAGACTCTACAGGCTTCCCGGGTTCGTTAGATCTCTAATCCTAAGCCCTAACTAAGCCTAGGGTGCTGTTTTATTGGCTATATAGGGATTATATTGGGATAATGGAAAAGAAAATGGAAACTACTGTTTAGGGTTTAGGGTTGGATATATAGCCCCCCTTAAGTAGATAGAATATGGGGTACATGGGCATCTTCTCATAATATACCCAAAACCATATTCTATCCACTTCAGGGGACTATAAGTCCAAAACCCTAACCGTGGGTCCTGCCTTCCCTGCAGACCTTGTTCCTGGATTGCGGAACATCAATGCTACAAACGTTGTCAGCTTCGCTATTGCCGGTTGAACTGGGTAGTCGGTCATTCAAGCAAGTCCCCACAAAAGCTTACTGGCTATCGGGCACTGTGGGGCACCAACACCTTTTTGTGCCCTCCTCCATAGATCTAGACTCTTGGAGCCAGCGCCTCGAACTCTACTTGGAGGTCAGGGGGACTCGGTAAGTATAGGTAAGTAACTAACGGCGATGAGGCGATAAGTATGCTTACTAAGTCCTTGGAGGCCCCAAGTACCGGGACCCTTCGGTGTACTTTCCATGATTGTCTAACAGTAGGCACCATACTGAACCCACACAGGAACCAGGTTGTCCAGGTAAGCTAGCAAATCGGAAGGCTTAATCCCAAGCCTGTACCCCGTGTCAGCTTTTCTTTTACCGGTGGCTTCATTTTAAGCTGCAGTTGCTGGATTGAACACAGTTTCTAGCAAACAAAGCTGTGTGATCCCTTTAATAATGTACACACTTAGAGGGCCCAAGTCCCCAATTATCAATTAGTGTTTTAGTTCCCAAACTACCATTCAGATGCTAGTATTTGGGGCCTAGAGCCACATTGTTTGGGGATTTGGACCCAGTGTTACGCATGCACCTTTGAATCCCGAACTCTCAAACCAAAAGTGGAAGCCTTCAACCCTCAATGCAAACCCTGAACCTCAACACCTAAGCCGTACCTTAACCCCAAAATTATGTAGAATCATGGCCTTCGGGGCCTACATTTCTAGGTTTTGGGCTATGATTCTGCCTACTGTTGGGGTCCAGGGAATCATAGGTTCACCTCCTACCCCCCCCTATACTACCCCCCTAAGTTCTCCCCCCCAATTCAGGTTTTTGGTTTGAATTTGGTTGATTAAGGGTGAACTTAGGGGGGGGATAACCCTAAACCCTAAACCCTAGACCCTATAGTATATGGGGGGTAGTAGGGGACCCATGAAGGAAGCAAGCCTCGAAGCTTGATCTTAACAAGGGGATGAGGGAACTGATGTCTAGGGTCTACCTGAACCCCAAAAGTATGTAGAATAATTGCGTTTTGGGCTATATCTATAGGTTTTGGGCCATTATTTCACCTACGTTTGGGGTTTAGGTAGGTCTAAGGTCTAGGGTTTAGGGTTTTGGGTATGTAGCCCCATACACAATCCTGAATGGTAGTCGTTCTTAACCTTCCTTCCTTCCTTACTAAGCACCAGAGAGTATAAAGCACCAGACAGTATAAACCCTAAACCATCGCTATCCTACCCTTATACTTATACTGCAGAAGCCTCACAAATCTCCACATGTGCCCTGACAATCCTTACATGCCTAGACCTTCCACCTGCGGTATATGTAGGCCTGAGTGCCCACGATTAGGGACCTTACTGTATCTTTCCAATCAAGGGTACTAGGAGGGTACTGGTTCCTAGGTCACAATCTACCCCAAAGCCTATTCTGAGTCAACATGTCCCTACATTGAATCACTTCGTTGTCCATTTAGTGTTCCATTTACTGCCCCACAAATTACCCCTAAGGCTCCAAGGACTCAAATATGAGTGTCCTAGGTGCCCAAAAACCCAAAACATAATTTGGGGCTCTAAAGCCCCATTACTTGGGTGCTTGGACCCTTGGCGTGAACCATCCCCAGTGTGTCTGCTGGCAGATCTACACCGCTCTCGGCTGCCGTGTGCAGTGCTTGTAGCTGAATGCTGCTCATGCTTGTGCAAGGTTTCAGAGTTCATGGGATTAATGGGGTTTCTACAGGGTTTTGGACGT
The DNA here is from genome assembly GCA_905231905.1 of Symbiodinium pilosum. Classification (NCBI taxonomy): domain Eukaryota; class Dinophyceae; order Suessiales; family Symbiodiniaceae; genus Symbiodinium; species Symbiodinium pilosum. The sequence continues at coordinate 60,963 of CAJNIZ010006435.1, forward strand.
CGGGTTTCAGATGTAATTCTGAATGCGCGCTAGCCCCCATGCCAAGCCAAGCGGACGCCATGTACAATAAGGCGTTGAAGCTGTTTGTTGCCGGGCTTCGGAGGTCTACCTAGACGTCAAATAAATTTAGTGAAGTGATGACCCCAAACCCTTCATTGCAGCTCCGGTTAGGTAGGGGTGGTAGGCTTCTGCTCGGATTCGGGTGGAGGCTTCCCATCATTAGGCTCCACCGGCTTTTGGAGGGATGCTAAGGGGCCCTCGGGATTCGCGTTTGTAGTTTGGGGAACAGCTTACCGCACGGTGGGCATGCTAACCGAATATACAAGAGTTCTGCATGCCGAGAGCATGTAGACCCTAACCTCAGTAGGTCCTTAATAAACTTTAAGGGCCCAAGGGCGCAAACAACAGGGTTCCAGGTGCCAAAAACCTTGAACTCTACCCCTCTAAAGACCATATAGCAGGTCCTTAATCTGAAATCCAGGGGTCTGTTGGCGTCCCTCCAAGAATCCCTTGACAAGCAAAGATGCTGGGCGCATGTTCAGAAAAAATGTGTGTTGCTGCCCAGGATTAGGGCTTTTAGGGTTTTGGGTTAAGGGTTTAGGATAAGGGTTTCCGTAGTGGTTGTGCATGTAGGAATTTAGGGATGGCGGTTCCAGGCCCACACGAATATATGGATACCAAGACAAGGCAAGTCCCTAAGGGTCCAAGGACCCAAATAATAGGGCTTGAGGGCCCTAAAACCCTATTATTTGGGTCCTTGGACCCTTAGGCAAGTGCGCAGAATGAAAGATGATGTACCCTTCGCTTCTGGGCTAAAGGCCATGTAGGTGTTTCAAAGGACTACATGAGCTGTAGTCTTAACCCCCTTAGAGGGGGTAATATAGGGTAACATATACGGGATTTCTATAGGGGTGATTAAGGGGGATACTAGCAGTTTAGGCTATAAGCCATGTAGGTGTTTCGAAGATTTACATATTTCCAAGAACCCTTTCAATCGGGCCAGATGAGGGGAAGTGGAATTCTAGCCATCGAGCTGCATTGACACACACACACACACACTCACTCACTCACTCACTCACTCACTCACTCATTTGTGTTACCAACGTACGTGCCCGAAGGGTCCATGTAGGTATATGGTATATACTTAGGGCCCAAAGGAGTTCCCATATACCTACCTTAAGACCCAAGTATATACCATATAGCTACATGGACCCTTTGGGGTGTTCAATCATTGGTTAGGGTTTAGGGTTTGGTTTGAGCAGCATCGGGTCTCTACAAGTAGCCGGGTACCTCGCGCCAGAACGGGGCACCCAATCATGCAGAAGGCTAGCAAAAAGTTTGGGAGCCCTTAAAACGAGGCCGGACTTTGCAAAGGCAGGGGCCTACACCCTAAACTAAACCCTGGCTTCTGTTAGTAAGCCGTGGGACCTCTGAACTGTCGTTGAAGGTTTTGCACCCTAAGCCCGCGAAACTCCGCACCTGCCAAGTTTAGGGCCCAGGGTCTAGCCCGCAATTCTACTCAAGGGCTTCAGGCTTGTACCCCTAGCCTTGTACCCCTAGGATTTGGTATCCTTTTACAGGACTCTAGGGGACTACATTGCTTCATATACGGGCTATTTAGGCCTTTTATGGGTACCACCTTAAGGGTACCACCCAGAAACCCTTGATCTACTCGTCACCCCAAGGGTCCATGGTTCTTATATGAATACTTTGGGCCTTTTAGGTACCAGGACCCTTAGGGTTAACCCTTCGCACACGACTTTTCCCATCAAAACTCAATCTCCAGATGAAGCTTTACGTTCCGGGGCTTGGGTTAGAGGTTTAGGGTGTAGGTCATCCCCAAGAGGAATCCTATTGGATTCCATGAAATTCTATGGGCGTGCACTATGAAGGAGAGTCCCAACTGCAGATCTCCATAATCCCCTCGAAACCCCTCCATGTGCCCCAAAGTGCCGTCTTTTCTGAGAAGCTCTTATGTAGCGGCTGAACCACATCTGCTTGATGTAGCGGTTTGCGGATCAAGCGTCAGCATCGCTGTTCGGGCGCGACGGTGCTGTCAGGGATTCGGCTGGTGCATCCGGCTTCTTGTCAGACAACCCAGCACTTGGATCAACATTTAGGGGTTTTGGGTTCAGTGGCAATTGCGTAGTTTTTACGTTGTTTCAGCAAAACGTTGTGTTAAAGCATCACTCGGGGGGAATGCATTTCCATCCAGAAATAGACAGGACCTGAGTCCACCAGAGCCTTACATCAGCCTCACTAGGCCTGACTAGTCTTTGAAGCCACAGCACTTATCATGCTAACTCAAGGCTCGAGCATTTTACTAACTAGAGTCCCCCCTAACCATGGAACCCGAAAAGGCGCTGTAAAGGCTGCTGAGTGCTGAGAAGGGGCCAGTATGGGGGGATTATAGGCATGCTTGCAACCCAGTAATGAGTACTTGCCTAATCCTGAGGGTCCAAGTACCTAATAATCATATACTTACCCAAAACCTGCACTATCATTACTATTACCAAAACCCTAAGTCTTATGTTTTCAATTATTGGGTACATGGACCCTTAGGGTAAGTCTGGTGAACCTCCATGTAGCGTCCCCAACAAGAGTGTGCTTCCAAGGAAAGGATGCAACCACCACAGATCCGTGGACCAGGCGGTCCTCAACAGGACAAGGCATGGTTGGGGTTTAGGGTTCAGGAGTGAGGGCCTGTTTAGGGTTTAGGGTTTAGGGCTGGCCTGAGATTTTAGGATCTTCGGGTTGAGGAATGTAAGGTAACCACTTTCAAGCCAAAGTTTCCAGAGTCGACGCTTTATAAAAAGTTCAGGCTTTGTATTTTCATGGGTTCCCCTACTACCACCGCCCCCTATACCTTTGCCCCCCTTGGCTCCCTCAATTAACCTTAAGGCTCATTTTTCCTTAAGAACTTTAATTAAGTGGGGAACCTAGGCCGGGTAGTATAGAGGGGGGTAGTAGGGAAACCCATGAACTCAGAGGTTGGGATGAGGAGTTCTGTCACAAGTATCCCTAAGGGTCCAAGGACACAAAAACGGGGCTTCGGGTCCCAAATACCATTCATATTACAGTATTTGGGCCCTAACACCCTATTATTTGGGTCCTTGAACCCTTTGGGTAGTACAAGGACAGCCGGATAACTGTATGGCAACTCAGACAATCTGATTGATGGCAAGTTCTCAATGTGATCCCTATGTGAACTAGGAGTTATATATAGGGGATATTGGGACTGCTGTAGGGCCTATAAAGGGGGATACTAGGAGTTAAGACTATAGCGACATGAGGCTTTCATGCTCCCACATAGCATGAGCCGCCGTCAAGACATGCAAACCAGGGAAGGACAGAAGGGATGCTTTTAGATACAGGGACCTGTTTCGACTGAAAGCCTGAAACGCGACGTTTCTATCTTGTGCCCAGCAGTTAAACTTCGGCTCTCCTAAAAGGTTTAGGGTTTGGGAGGGCCTTGGTTTAAATGCCCGAGCCAACTGAAACCCGAACCACAACTTGTTAGGCCGAAGCTTGTGAGAGCGACCGCTCGGGGTTCCAAGTACTGCGCTTTCCTGGTAACATAAAAGCTTAAAATGTCACCAACACGATGGTCCCATATTCTCTGTAGTTACAGTATCTATATAGGATACCTCAGACACACCTCAAAATGCTGTTGGCAATTGATTGGGTCCCTACAGCACTTGGTCCAGGAGCCCTCAAAATGATTAAGGGATCCCTTTTAGCTTCTTTTGGATCCCGAGTTGTGTTGTATTAAAGATGACCCTGATTGGCCAAGCATACATATGGATGGCAACGACTTAAGCCATGTAGTGCATACTCGATTTCCGTGCCGGGAAGCTTGCGATAATTCTGCGAAAAGTATACACTCAAAACCAAAACCCTAACAGACCCATCTATTCAGTTGAAGCCACTCAATTGCCGACACAACCCCTGCACCCGATACTTGTCAAATCTAGATCCCAAAAGGCATCCAGCCGTCCCCTATAGTTTCTTTTTGGGGTTATAACGGCATGTTTTATCAAAAGCCTACGTAAGCATCCAAAATTTGCGCAATGTAGGTACGATCTATAGACGTTGCCGTGGTCTTTTAACCTCAGACCCTTAAGGTCACCTAGCCCTAAACCCTAAATCCTAAATCCTAAGCCCCTATTAAACTCAACTGCCCTGTAGGAAGATCTCCAGTGCCGGAGAGTCATCCCTTACATCGACGCTCAACTTTTGGGGCTTAGGGATGTAGAGTTTAGGGTTCTAGGGTTTGGGGTTTAGGATTTAGGGTTTAGGGATGTAGAGTTTAGGGTCCCAGGGTTAGGGTGTTGGGTCTGCCTAACCCTAAACCCGAAACCCATAAGGGGAGACCTCGGCTCAAATCCATAGACTGTGGATATTCGGAAGTTCTACCGGTATTCCCTAAGGGTCCAAGGACCCAAATAACAGGGTTTTAGGGTCTTGATACTACACTATTAATGTTATTTGGGTCCTAAATCCTTGGACCCTGAGGGATTTACTCACGGGCCGCTTTCATCGGGCGTACTTGAGATCTTGGGGATCTTCGGCAATCCCGAACGGATGTTTACCAAAATTGGGGGGTCCCTCGTTGGGCACATTCAGGTTTTTGTTGGGGCTACGATTTATTGGGGGTGTCTATTCAATCTGCCTATTTAAAAAGCATACCCTAAACGTCTGAGGATTCACGAGGTTTGGTTGACCGCGGGTAATTATGGCGCATGAGGATGCAGATTCCATGCTCAATTAGAAACTTTCAACCCAAGTTACACACCTTCGAACCCTAAATCCTAAACCCTGAACCCTATAAGCCGTAGATCTCAAAGGCTACCCTTAGATCCTAAGTCCTCAACACTAAGCACTGTACCATACGCCGCCAACGTGGAACCCTGGACTTGCCTTCTTGCCCAAAGGGGGAATACATACATACATACATACATACATACACACATACAGACATACATACATTTATATTATGTTCATATTGCATATAAGTGTATATATACATATATAGAGATGTATGTAGAGCTCCTTACTTTGTTAGGGTGATTTACAGGTTTTGGGGTTCCTGTAATGAGGATAGTTAAGGGTTCAGGGGTAGATTGGTATATACGAAGATAGATATAAGATAACTGTATATAACTGTATATAGATAGGAATTATTACCATGGGTTCTGGCGCTTATCAGGTTATTAATAGAGAAGGGACCAGTACCCTGCTTAATCCAAGATAGTCTTTCGAAAGAAGTCTTGACAATTCTATTCTGTTTTATACAGACCTCTATGTCGCACTCCTCTACAATTTCGGTACCTAATGTTGTATACAGAAGATACAGTACTGGCCAGAAAGATGGATACCCTAAAAGGACTAGGGTGTAAAAGGGTCGAGGTAGGCCTTGGGATGCGCAGACAAAATTTCGAACGTTTCCTATAAGACTGTCTACAGGGCGAGCCTTTTGAACATGTTGCCTTCTTGATGGCACAAGGATGTTACATATGTCTTTTGTAGTTGCCAATAGAAACTAGCAACCAGAGCACTAAGGACACCTTCGGATACGACCCACCAAAGGCCCGAGGTCGTCAGAACGCCCTGCGGCTGCCAAGAGATGCATTTCGGCTTTGAAGTTAGACCTTACGGTTTGGGATTTGAAGCTGCCCTCCCATAAGAAGACGAGTGCTTTGCCAACAATGAGAGCCTGTGCCAGCAGTGAGAGCTTGAAATGGCTGACAAAATATGCGCCGTAAAGATCTTCTATGCGTGATCCTGGGCAGGATTACATATGGAGACGCCCTCTAATGAGCCCCTTCATGTAGCTTCCCAGCAACAACATTGACGTTATGTTTTGGGTGGGTGTCATTTCTTAACGGAAAGTCGTGAACCCTCCTCAGCAATGCTCATGCCTCGAAGGGATGGGTTTCATGGAGCAGTCGTAAGAACAGTCGTCGCCCCAGTACCCGGACCTCTCCATCTATTAATGGTGGTGTATATCAAAGAGCGCCAAATTGCCTTCATTGCAGTTTCTGCTTTTTTTGGATGGCCAGTAAATGCATTGAAGTGCCACTCGAGGAAATCATCTTTTGTTTGTGTCGACTAATGAAAACTCATGGGTTGCTGGTCCGAAAAAGAAGGGATGGAAGAGAGAATGGAAAAAAGAAGGGATGGAAGAGAGAATGGAAACTACCATATTGTTATTGAGCATTTAGTGGCTGCTATTTCATTATACTAAACGGATGAACTCTGAAAGTCCATATTATCATCCATCAAACTGCCGGGGTCTTCGTTTAAGTGATTGAGATCTAGGCACTAGTTGAACACTCAAGCTGACTTTGTTTAGAAGGTGCAGAAAGGCCGCGAGAACTTGAAAGCCTGAATAATCCCCAGTGGTATGGCCCAAAACTCCCGGATATAATCATAGTACCCCCAAACAGACGACCTCCAAATCGGACGCTGGGAATCAAGAACCGTGGTGCCTTCAAAAGCTTCCCGGAAGAAATGCACCTATTCAAACGCATTTTTGTTGGGAGGGTTCCTTCATGTTTGCAAACTCTGAAGTCTTTGAAGAAGACAAAGCCCAAACCCCAAACCTCAACCGCAGGCATTAACGCTGGACGCGCCGTCCCAGTTTCCTCAGAAAGGCCACAGAGAATCGATTCCGTCAGCCATCTCGCCGCATGTCTTTGAGCCCACTGATTTGGAGCCATGTCTGAAATAGGTAAGCAATAATAAGGTTTAGGATTTAGGGATTTGGAGTTTAGGTTTAGGGATTTAGAGTCTGGGGTTTTGGATGTAGGGTTTAGGGTGTGGGGTCTAGGGGTTTAGAAATCTAGGGGTCCAGGGCCTAGAATTCGTCTGAATCAGGTATTTTAGACGCGTACAAGGGTTATATTAGTATTTTATTGGTTTTACCCTGTTGATAAAGACATTATGTTTGCAATATGCAATGGAAACTCAATTCCAAACCTTGGGTTATGTAGGTATCATTTTTAACGGGGCATTGATCTAAGGACCTTCCCTGAAAGGTTTCAAGTGCCCCAGCAGGCCCAAGCAGCTCATAGCCAGCCTGAGGCTTAAGGGCCAAACAGTAGACCCTAAACCCTAGACCCTAGGCCCTGAACCCTAAACCCTAAACCCTCCACCCGAAACCCTAAACCCACCGGAGGGTTTAGGTGTCCATGTAGGAACCCTTTTTAGCCTCAGGTACCCCTTGAATCATCCTTAAAAAAAACTTAAGTTCTGGGGGACCCAGGGGGTGGTGGTATGACAGTATATAGCCTATGACCTACTGCGCTGGAGGATGATCTGCAAATCTTTGCAGACAAGCTCGAGCTGAGCAGGAGCGCTGAGGAGTTGCTCCAAAAACAGAAGCAAGTTGATGCTGGGCTGACATCACCGGAACCCCCCCCCCCCAGGGGCTTGTAGGGGATACATAGGGGTATACAAGGCTGTCTGAATGCATAAGAGGATGTATAGGGTTTAGGGATCAGGGTTTAAGGTTTTCCAACATTAGTGGTTCATTTCTGGGAGTCCCAACAATTCGGAACAGGGTATCTGGGGGCTCCAGATTGGGGCCCCCCTATCTAGGGAAGGTGCAAAATGGAAGATTTTGAAACTTACCCATCTAGCCTGTTTCAGAACATGCATAGTAGTACCAGTGATGACAGCTTGTTAGTAGACAAACTATTCGTAATGAGCTACCACGATGATGATAATGATGGTGCTGATGACGACTGATGCAGATATCAGAGCTTACTGACTGCCAGAGATATCCATCTCTCCTCCCCTTATACCCCTAAACCCTAGACTCCCTAGACCCTAAACCCCTAAACCTTATACCATAGACTCCCAACCCTCCCTCAACCCTCCTCCTCCTGCGCCTTTTTTCCACATACCCAGCCAGTTTTCTGGGTCATGGATCTGGATGTCCCGGACTAGCCTTCAGCCTTGCAATCTGAACCTCCAACTGAGTTGCTGCTGGAGGAAGTGTTTTCAGGGTTTAGGCTTTAGGGCTTGGGTTTAGGGTTAGGGTTCCGGGTGCTTTTTGGGTTTAGGGATTAGGTGCACGGATCGCACCAAGCTCATAATCAAGGGCATTTCTGCAGCGCAGAAAGCATGAAGGCTTTCAGTCTAGAGTCTAGCCTCTTTGCATCCAATTCTGCTACAATACCTAGGGCGTCACAGAAGTGCCTAGTACCTAATTCCTCCAGATCTTCAAGACCTGATGGCGCCCTAAATCCTTTAGGGTTTTGGGTTTGAGTTAAAGCCATCACTGTTTTGAAGCGCGTTGCGCTTTTGAAGGTTCTACATGAGCCCAAATCTAGACTCCTTAAAAGGGGTTGTATAGGGGGCTGAAAAGTAAAGGAGACTACTACAGGGGTTATTAAGGGGATAGTAGGAGTCTAGACTATAATTAAGAGCCAAGCGCCAATGCCTAGGCCTGTGGCTAAGGCATGCTAGAGAAGCGTAACAGTCCCTGCTTCCCAAACCCGAGACCCAGACCCAAACCCAGAGGACCCCCTAAACCTTAAACCCTGAACCTTAAACCCTCAACACTGACCCTAAGGGTCCAAGGACCCAAATAATAGGGTTTTGAGGCCCAAATACCAGTAATAGTATAGTATTCGGGACCTAAAACCCGATTATTTGGGTCCTTGGACCCTTATATAGTCCCCATATATCCCTATATATCCCCCTATAACCCCCTTAAAGGGACCCTATTATTTGGGTCCTTGGACCCTTAGGCCGAGATGCCCTAAACCCTAAACCCTAAACCCTGAGACGCGGTCCGAGCCAAGGAGGAGCTGGAGGAACGGTTGGCATCACAGGGTGAGAAAGCCGAAGAGCGTCTGCAGGCCCGTAGTGTAGCCCTAAGGGTCCAAGGACCCAATAATTGGATCCCTTTAAAGGGGATATATAGGGTAAAATAGGTGATATTTAGGTTTAGGGTTAAGGGTCCATGGACCCAATAATTGGGTACTTAGGGCTTGGGTAATAGTAGTTCTAGTACAGGTTTCGGGCAAGCATATGATTATTATGTACTTGGACCCTTAGGGTAGTGGCCCAAATACTTGGAGCATGGTTTTGGGGTATAGCATATTACAGTTATGTAAGGGATTTTGACAGGTGGGTGTAGGTTCCCGGAATTTGTTAGAAGAGAAGGGCGTGGGGTTTATGGCTTCCAGCGGTTCAACTGATTTCCTGCCCCTGAAAACCTGACTTTTGTGGGCAGGCCACGGCAATTTCTTGCAGCTGTTGATTCCTTACTCCCTTGTCGGCCTTGGTGTTCCTGAAAGCATTCGGATCCAGCCAAAGCACCTACCCCTAAACCCTGCACCCCCTGAACTTCAAACCCCTGAACCCTGAACCCTTAACTCTAAACCTCTGACCCTAAGACCTAAGCCCCCAAAACACCCTTGTGGCGTGTCTGTATGAACTTACCAATCCCCAGTCTATACATAGCCCTAAGGGTCCAAGGACCAAACTAATAATAATAATAACAATAATAGGTTTTTAGGGCCCAACTATACCATTCATATTATAGCGTTCGGGCCCTAAAAGCCCATTATTTGGGTCCTTGGACCCTCAGGGCAGGGGACCATATGGGGGAAGTATTATAGGGGTTACTACGAGGAATACTAGGAGTCCACAGCTTATATGAGTTCCCAAAAAAGGGGACATGTACAAGAGGCTAGAGTTTGGGATTCAGGATCACTGTTAAAATATCAACCTCGTGTAGGGACCTGTATTATCATGATTGTATGTCCTCTTGGTGCAGGTCTTCGGCATCTAGGGCTGACTTGGTTGTGCCCTGCCCTAAGGGTCCAAGGACCCAAATAATAGGGCTTTAGGGCCCAAATACCATTAATATTATAGTATTGGGACCTAAAACCCTACTGTTTGGGTCCTTGGACCCTTAGGGCTGTAGGGAATGCACTACCGCTGGAGGAAACACGAGGCTTTTAGGGTTTACGGTTAAATCTTGCACCAGTTATATAGGTCTCCTTATCTATGGCAATTCCTAAAACTCGAGGGACCGATGGTGATACAGGGTTTCCTTCATCAGCAGTAGATGGGGCTTTACCGGGTGTTCTGCTGTTACAGGTGTTCCTGGGAGTTTCGCAGCATTTCGCAAAGAGAACAACCGTTGTACGGACAAGTTAATCCCCCTCTATCCCGAAGGTCTTGGAGGGTACCCAATCTGAAGCATTAAAATCAATCACTCATGCGGTCTGTGTTTTTCTTTGCTTTTTGCATGACTCCAAGCTTCACATCCTACCCTTCTTCGGATGTGTCTAAAAATCAGTGCTCAAGCTTGCCGTGCCGGGCGGGAATATGCAACGAGAATTCTAGCATGTTGATGTAGATTCGGCGAGCCTCAACTTGTTTGTGGTGCTGCAGCGGCTAAGATAACGCCAGCATTAGGATCCCAGATTCCTGATGTGATGATGGTATATACAGGGTCTCAGATAGACCTCGCGATGGGTTTTGGAAACAAGTCAACCCTCACAGTACTCGTTTCCACAGCCCAGGCCCTGCGTCTATCGACAATTCTCGCCTGAGCTGTTATCCCTCAAAACTCTACGCCCTCTAGTCAACTCCCCTTCCATGAAGTGGTGTTGAATGGCCCCTTACGCTCTTGTGTATGCTTGAATGCAACACAGATCTGACTGATTCCTCTTGTTGTGCCTCAAGAATACCCAAGTTGCCCTAAACCCTAAAACCACATGTTGAAACACTTCATCCTGTGAGAGGCAATGCGTTTCAAGTACGTTGCCACAAAACATCAACCCCTACCCTTAGGTAACACAGACTATTCCTGGTATTATGGTATATTATAGTATATTATAGGGTAATGTAGACCCCTGATTCATAAACCCCTCCCCTTAATAGGGGTTATCATAGGGATCCAAATACGAAGGCCCTTAAAAGGAGGGGGGTTATTATTCAGAGGTCTACATTACCTGAAAGAACGGCTGGCATTTAGCCCCCAACCCCACACAAAAACACCGTCAACTCTGAAATATTTACCAGCGCGCTGCAGAGATTTGTTGTTAAAAAAAGCCTGCATACAGGCATGCTTTAGACGTATCCTTGAAGCGACCCTCCCAAGGTGATGCGCTTACACTAGAGACCTGAAAAAGCAATGCTTTTGGTAGTGTATGTTTTAAGGGTTTAGGGTTTAAGGTTAGTGGGATGTCACAGGATCAAGCCAATCCCATTGGGCTTAGCCCTAGTCGTGTAATACCGCATGAGCATTAATGCTCACATCCCATTTCTTAATTGAAAGCTCTCGAAACTCGGCATCCCTCAGACATACTGTTGACCGAGCAAAGCTTGTAATCCCCATGATTTCTGGGAATCACAGGAGTTTTGTGCAAAATTTCCTGCATCAACAGCAGTCCCCACGAGTAACTTATACCCAACTATCTAATCGTTATCCCACACGACCAAAAACCCCAAGCCCATAATGACCCATAATCCTAGGTCCTATAGTTCCTAACCCCCAAGAACCCTAAAATCCTTTCCACAAACTGCAGACACCGGAGAACCCACTCCTAAACCCTGAACCGTAAACCCTAGCCCCAAACGTTGCCAGGCATGCCTAGCTCAAAAGCTACAACTCGAGGAGCCGGGGCCAAGATGCCAACTCGGGTGCTGGGTGTTTTTGCAGGCCTGAATATTGCTAAGGGTCCAAGGACCAAAATAATAGGGTTTTAGGGCCGAAAACCATTAAAGTCATAGTAGTTAAACACCACATTTTTAGTGTCTTTGGACCCTGAGGGTATGTAGAATAATAGATTCTTTAAGGCAGCTCCAGGCTTGCATAAACTACCCTAACCTGAAACCCGGCTTATAGAGCTAGATTGGGACAGATGGGATTTTACGGCGTAGGGCGGCTGTTCAAGTAGACCTGGAGAATCATATGGAAAAGTCAGTGGAGTATGAAGTGGATGCTGAGTTCACATGGTTTCTGAGTAGGTTTTGCAGGGTATGTACTATTCCCTAAACCTAAACCCTAAACCCCTAAACCCATCCAAAAGGTCCAGGATTGTTTATAGTATATGCTAGGCGCCCAAATAGGTTCCAATACAGTTAATATGTAGGGCCTATAAGTGTGTACTATATACCTACCGGGACCCGGGATTGCTTGAAGGAATGGTGTGAGCTTTCCCTGGGTTTGGTGGAGAGCTCATGGTTTGTGATTTCATTGAAGTTCATGGCTTGGAAACTCACCAGCAGCGCCGAAAACATGACAAAAAAAGCCAGCAGCCTTCTGAGGAGCAATTGGAACAAGAGCGAGTCGCAGGTCGCAATCTGGCCGAGAGGCTAAAATGGAGGGGTTTTATCTAAGGGTCCAAGTACCTAATAATCATATGCTTACCCAAAACCTGTACTATAATTACCATTACCAAAACCCTTCGTACCCAATTATGGGTTACATGGACCCTTAAGGAAAATGGAGGGCATCTCAAACCACGGAGCATCTCGAGGGTTTACGTTTCAGGATTTTTTGGGGTTAGGGTTTGGGGTTCAAGGGTTTAGGGTTCTAGGGTTTGGGGTTCAAGGGTTCAGGGGGTTTCGGGCTTAGGGTTCCAGGGTTTGCGGGTTTAGGGTTCCGGGGTTCAGTGATGGGGGTTTAGAGATTATGCTCTGCAGGGCTTGGGCTTGGGTTTAGGGCGTACGCTCTGGGGATTAGGGGTATCCTATCCCTTGATTAACACCCTCAATCAAGCGCTTTGGTCCTTTTCAAGCGCTTCATGCGGAAACCTTTTGGCTCACAGCTGAACCTTCAGGTCCCTATGTCGAAGTCACTACTCTCCTCTGAGCTATCATGGTGGCTCGAACAAGGCTCCACAAGCCTTTCTCGGGCCGCCATGATGGCTCAGAGGAGAGCCGGCTATGGGGTTCCATCTTAGCTCAGTGGAGGGCGGCCTGAGGAAGCACCCAAAACAAAACGTGTTACCCCTGAAGGTTCCAGATCCTGTGCATGGATGTCCATGGGACTCAACTACTCGGTGTTGAACGCAACTAAATTTCTGCAGAAACTGGCCTTCACTGAGCTAGTTTGGATTACTAACCCAACTGAAAAACAAGGAGAAAGGTTAACCCCAGCTACGCTGTTCATGAAGGAAATCTGGCACTATGTAATTCCTAGACAGCTGTACTTGGAGGGGCTGGTCACGTGTAACTTTATGACAATTACGTCCCAAAGGGTCCAAATGCCTAAATGTCACGCCCCTCGGATCCAAAAAGCATTCAGAGTAAGCATTTCAGACCTGAAGCCCCCATGTTTTGATCCTTGGACCCTTAGGTGTAACCCAGTTACAACCGCATTTGCGGTTACCCGTGGGACTCCTGCTTGGGTTATACTTACGGTTAGAAGGAAGTTGTGAGCCTCTCTAGGTAAACCCTACGCCCCAAACCCTAAATCCCAAACCCTAAACCCCAAACCCCAAACCCCTAATTAACCCTAAATCCCAAACCCTTAATTAACCCCAAATCCTAAGTGCTCAATGCTAAAACCCAAGCCCCAAACCGTAAACCCTAAACGCCTAACCCTAAATCCCAAACCCTAAGCCCTAAACCCTAAACCTTAAACGCCTAACCCTAAGTCCCAAACCCTGAACCCCAAACCCTAAACCCTAAATGCTAAGTCCCAAGCCCTGAGCCCTAAACCCTAAACCCTTATAAGCCTTAAGCCCCATGAACCTCGAAGTAGGAGGAACCCAACAGGCAGCGGGAAATTGAGCGCGTGCTGGAAGTCGAACGCAGCTTCAGCCACAAGCTCCCCGGCTTCCAATTTTAGGGTTTAGGGTTTATAGGATTTAGGGTTTGAGGTGTAGGGTTTAAGGTTTAGGCTTCAGGGTTTAGGCTTTCAATTTTAAGGGTTTTTATAGAGGCTTATACAGGGGGGTTTAGGGACTAAGGTTTAGGGTTTAAGGTTTAGGGTTTAGGGTACCTGAACCCAAAAAGTAGGTAGAATAATAGCAAAAAAAAGCAGAAATATAGCCCAAACGGCCATTATTCTACGTACTTATGGGGTTCAGGTAGGAACTTACTCAGGCTTTGGGGTTCAGGGTCTCGGGTTCAGGGTTTAGTTTAGCCTCTTCTAAGGCTTGCCTGAAGGTTCCTGGACCCCCAGAATTAAATCCCAGACTTAGCCCCCAAAAGCCAACACCTCCCTCAAAGTCCCGGAGCTTCTCAGTGTAGTTCAGGGTTTAGGGTTTAGGGTTTAGGCTTCAGGCATCAGGGTTTAGGGTGAAGAGGTATGAGGCCTCGTTTCAGTCACACAAAAAAAAGTCCTTCCCTTCCACTGCACTCCAAAGAGCAAAAGCCCTAGCCACCCCAGCCAAGAAGGCCCCAGACCCTGAACCCCTGGATTCAGGGTTTGGGGTTTAGGGTTTAGGGTTTAGGGCAGGGTCTAGGATTTAGGGTCTGGGCCCTCAACCTGACGCCATGCTTCCAAGGACCAGCCCTCAGAACCCTCTCCCATAGAATCCTTTAGATTCCACCCTAGCCCCCAAAAAACATAGAATCCCCCTACCCTAAACCCTAGACCCTGAATCTAGCTGCAGAGTATGTAGGAGTCTTTCTTCAAGCTTAGGGGGCACATGTGGGGGGGGTGGGGGTGCTAGGGTGGGTGCATAAGCATGGAAAAAGTATGCTACCCTCCCACGAACCCTACATTTGAAAGATTATGGAGGAATTTCCTGAAGTAGCCAGGCGAGTCATGGACCATGAAAAATTTATGGGGGATTCTACAGAGTGTAGGGTCTAAACTCCTGAAAGGTGTATATTTCAATTCAGGGAGTATATGGGGGACCACGATAGGGGTCATTAAGGAATAAGGGGGATTATTCTGGCTACGGGGGATACTAGGTAGTTTCCCTAAACAGGGGAGCCCCAATATAGACACCCAAATACCATAGTCCTGATTTTTGAGGCCCCCGAATGGTATCCTTAACTTTAGCACAAGCCAACTATAATGACTCTACACAGCCCCTTCATACAACTTGCTGCTCAGGCTCCAGACGCAAAAGATGGAGATGGAGCATCTTGGTTTAGGGTTTGAGGGGCCTAGAGGTTTAAGGTTTTAAGAGATTAGGCTTTTTGGTTGCAAGGTTTTTAGGTTACAGGTTTTCAGGGTTGTTGCTCTACGGTTTGGGGTATACTTCTGTTCAGATTCAGGTTCTATCTAGTCTCTGCTGCAGGTAGGCCTTTGCGTGGATACTTGGCTGTATGGCTGGGAAGTTGCCGTGTAGAAGATAGGAACGACGTAAACCCAAAAGCCCTCAAAACCTAACCCCTAGGTAGGGCTGAGCGTTTTTGAGAGGGTACTGAGGCCAAAGCTTTTGTGCGGTAGGGTGCCCAGCTTAGGAAATTTCAAGCTTGGAGTTCACGGCTTCAGGGATGCATGGAAGGGTGTAGGGTATAGGCGTTCCTTTAGTCAAGGGTTCCTGGGTTGTACCCCTAAGGTCGTACCCCTACAATTTCCCCACAGTAGCCCTAATATAGCCCTTATCAGAGCGAATGTAGTCCCCTAGGGTCCCTTTAAAGCTTTAAAGGATCCCGAAACCCAGGGCTACAACCCTAGGGTACAAACCTAAACCCTAAAAGTTAGATGATCCCCAGAAGATTCTATCCCTATTCCATCAAGCCCAGAGCAGACCAAACTTCTGACCAGCTTTCATGGAAGCGCCTGCACAGAAGATGAGTCGTCATTTTAAAGCGCTTCAAAATTATCCCCAACATGACCCACACACTACCTGAGGCCCAAGCTTATGCAGAATAATGGTTTAGGGTTTACGGCATGTGTTGGCTCTCCTGTTTGGGTTTTGGGGTTGAGGGTTTTGGGTTTTGCGGTTTAGGCCCTACCTTTGGAGCCCAGGTAGGTCTTCACCTGGGTCAGGATTTTCGATTCAAGACATGATTTTCCATGGAAAGAAATTGGAAACAACCCGTACACATGCTAAGAGAGCAGGACCCCACACATAAGGATGCCCCGAATAAGCGCCTTCCTGCACTGCGAATGGATGTGGAGCCTTGCTGCGTCTTTGTTCCTGAGTTTGGGGCCATTGTATATACCCACTGCTGAGGTCCAGGTTCTAGTCTTGGGTACATGTCCCTACGTACGCTTTCAATTTCCGTATACCTCGCTGGCTCTCCGCGAACTCCCATCAATGAGCATGATAGATGATGGTTTTGAGAAATACATGTTTGGAAATCTCTGACCCCTCAGCCCTGTAGAAACCCATGGCGGTAAGGGATCATGAGTACTGGGGGTTTGGGGGGTTTAGGGGTCCCCTAGCTTCAACCCCGAAAAACGCAAACAACACTCACAGCGTGCGGAGCCAACGTTCCACTCAGGCAGCTGAAGCAGTCGCAGCGTGAGGAGCTGCGTGAAGAGCTGCTCCTACAGAAGGAGCAGGAGCCTGGGCCAGAGACAGGGTTTAGGGTTTGGGGGCTCTAGGGTTTAGGGTTTAGGGTTTCCTGAACCCCAAAGATGTGTAGAATAATTGCCTTTTGGGCTATATTTATAGGTTTTGGGCCATTATTTCACCTACGTTTGGGGTTTACGGTATAGGGCAAGTTTTACGGAATTCAGGATGTTAGGAAACAGGGTTAGGGGTTCCGGGTTTGCTGCTGGAATTCGGGTTTAGTGTTTGGTGTCCCTCTAGGTCCAAGTAGACGGCAAATCTGTACTTCGCATATAACTGGATGCACCAGTACTTCATACGTTTAAAGCTCTAAAAACCAAGACCCTCCCCCTACCCTCTACTGGGGCCTTAGTACCCGCCATTGGAGCCATATATATCCCCCTTTATGGGTACAAGGAGGGAAGGCAACCTGCAGCAACCTCTTCCACTCACAGTCTGCCAAGGGGTAGCCAAACCGCAAATATGGTGTTCAGACACACCCTAAGGCGAAAACCCTGAGCCCTAAAAACGCCTCCCATAACCTTGAACCGCAATACCTAAAACCCTGAAGAAACCCCACACCCCAATGCCGACATTCGAATTGAAGTTTGATGGGGCTCAGCAACTAGTCATACTCCCATATAGGCTAACCTCCATACCTTTTCATGCATAGATACATATACACACATATAGGTTTACGTGTAGCAGCATATATATATATAAATACACACGCACACACAAGTGTTGCATGTATGTGTATCTATACATACACTGCCAGCAAGTTCATGAACGTGTGTATATATATATATAAGATGTACACCTATAGCACCCTCAAAGGGACCGCTTCCCCCAGTAGGAGATCCAAGCCATTCTCCGCGAGGACGCCGTGCGTGTCATTCGGGTCGGCTTAGGTGAATTTAGGTTCAGGGCTGTCTGTTTGGGGTTCAGGGTTTAGGGTTTAGCATTCAGGGTTCAGGGTTCGAGGTTCAGTTTAGGCTTAATTAAAAATTCGGTGTAGGGTAGGATCTTTGGAGTAGATTCACAGTACTGTTTTCAGGACTTGTGGCGTAGGAGCCCAAACATACAGGCCTGTGACCCTAAACCCTAAACCGTAAACATAGGGGCCTGTACCTTGACCCCTTGTGCGGGTCGTGGTCTGGAAGGACTTGAATGCATTTCGTGGATTCTAGTCCTAGACCTTCCTCCCACCCTCTATTAGGGCCTAAGTACCTACCATTAGGGACCATATATCCCCAATTAAGGGTACAAGGAGGGTCCTGGGTGGCACCTCTGGTTATAGGCCGTGCGTGCAGCACAGCTTCTTTCTTGCCCTGAGTCTGGGAGCTCATGTTGTGCGGAAGATTGCTGGTAAGTTTTACCTAAACCCCAAAAGTATGTAAACAAAATAGCCCGAAACCCATAATAAAAGCCTTAAAGACTATGATTTTACATACTTTTGGGGTCCAGGTAAGGCTCTCTCGTTCGATATTTGGTGCCTTTGGGATACAAAGGCAGGATGAAGCATGACAACTTTGAGCAACTTCCAACCTGAACCCCAAACTCGGCACGGAAGCAACTCGATTCAGCGTGGCTTGGCAGGGTATGCCTCCAGAGCGGAACTCGGCCAACCTACATTCAACCGGGTCCATTCTTTGAGGGTTGAAGAGGCAGTTCTGGGTGCTGCTCATAGCCAGGAATAGTATTGAGTTTGATATTTCTGGAGAAAATGAGGCCAAGATGGGCTTGCATAGCCGCCATCCAACCTCCATTGCCTGCCTTCAGTGTCTAAGCACTGTTTCATCCCTAGGTACATGCCTAGATACTAGATACTTGAAATTCCGTAAATCGCCCGCATGGGGTATGTAGCTGGTTTCTAGATCATCCCGACCCCTATACACGCCTCTGCCGGAGAATGTGCATATAACATCCTCTAAGGGTCCAAGTACGTGATTATCATATACTCGCCCAAAACCTGCAGTATACTTACTATTACCTAAAATCCCAATATCTAAGTAGTTATTGAGTACTTGGACCGTCTGGGTTCTTCTACAGCATATCCTGCGTCCAGCAAGTCCTGAAAAAATGCCAGTGTCTGCAGAACCTCATCTCTATTCTCTGCAAATTAGTGCTGACAGGTGCTTTGGTCTCAGTTCGCTAGTCTTCCCCTTTATGAGCCCTGAATGCTACGGGTTCTCCATGCCTCGAAATATCCGCAGACTCCTCCCCGCACTCCCTAACCCAAATCTGCAGCCCTGAGCCAGCCCGTGCTAGCATGTGGGCGATCATCGCTAGCTGAAGAGGTTTTGATCGAAATTGCTTGTTTTCAAGGATCGCTTGGATGACGACACAACTGTGGTTCAAGGTGTCAGGAACCGCAATCTGGTGTGCATGTCACGTGACAGAATGACGTGTCCATGTGCAATCTTGATCCACCCACGCATACGCAACTTGATGATACTAAGCAGACTTAAGAATCCCTTGACTTTCAGCCCGTGACTCATATCAACCAAAAAGGTGCCAGAATGGCGAGGATTCTTTCAGGGACGGTCCCGTCGTCTGAACCTCAGCCTCGGCACACATTGCTGGGTGTGCATGCAGCGACACGGAGAGAAAGGCTACTGGACCTTGCGGCCGAAGCCTTGCCCGCCAGCCCTTAAAGTGCCCCTAAGCCTCGCACCCTAGTAATCGCACCCCAGTAAGACCTAATCCCTAAGCCAGGACGTGCAAATTAAAAGTCGTCCCCCACCCTAATCCGTAATTCCTCAAAGCATAGCAGCAGTCCATGGCGCATGCGAGAGGAAGGGAGCGACAAGATGCAAATCTACAAATGTTGTTTGATGCATATCTATCCTTTTCGAGAATCCTTCAGCCGAAGCCCTAAATCCAGAGCCCGAAGCCTCTAATCAACAAAGCCTAAATCCTAAATTCAGAAAAGTCTCCAACCCAAAAGAAAGGCGCATATGAGCTATTGCCAATATTTGCAATATTAAGAAGCTCTTAAGAGAGGACGTAGAAGTCCCTCTTGTAGTTTAGTATACTCCCTAATATAGTCCTCAATACGGAACTCATGTCCATTGAAATGTCGTGGGAAATACTGACAGTACCTCATATATTGACACCCAATGTAGACCATCAAATAGCTATGATCCTTCTGATGGGGACCCCAAAATGGTACCCCAAGGCTCTAAACCATATTCCCTAAACCTTGAACCCTACAGCCTGAAGGACCCAAACCCTAAATTTGACTCCCTAAACCCTAGACTATATGAGCTACAGTCTAAACTCCTTAAAGGGGTTATATCGGGGATTATATAGGGGACTTTTATAGGGGTTATTAAGGGGGATTGTAGGAGTTTAGACTATAGCTCATATCTTTCTAATGAAAGGAGCGGCTGCAGAGCCAAGAGCTCTTGGCGAAGCAGGCTGCCAAGCAGAGCGAGAGCGACAAGAAAAAGCAGGCGAGCGCTTGGGGGGTTTGGGGATTAGGGTTTAGGGATTATAGGGTTTAGGGATTGGGGTTCAGAGATTAGGGTTTAGGGTTTTAAGGGTTGCGGTGTAGGGTGCGTTGAATATGGTTTAGTGGTTGGGTAGTAGGGGGTAGGAACTAAGGTTTATAGGGGCTTGGGTTTAGTGATTGGGAAATAGGGTTTAGGGATTGGGGTTTAGGGATGAGGTCGTAGGAACCAGGATGTAGGGATTAAGGTGTAGTGATTGGGCATTCGGCTTTTTAAGGGCTAGGCTGTAAGGGTTGCATGGTAGAGAAGGGACTAGGGGATTACAGTTTAGGGATTAGGGGTTGAGGATT
>CAJNIZ010006435.1:84123-116277 GCA_905231905.1 Symbiodinium pilosum
AAGCAAAAGCTGTCCCCCTAAGGTCCACAAACGAGAAATCAGAAGGCACTTAACCCTAAACCCTAAACCCCTAAACCCTAAACCCCTAAAACCTAAACCCTAAACCGTAGACCCTAAACCCCTAAACCCTAAACCCTAAACCCCTAAACCCTAAACCCTAAACTGCAAGGTTTTAGGTTTTAGGGCTTAAAGTCCCTCCACAGTTTCGAGGCTTACCTGGACCCCCAAGAGTCGCTAGAATAATAGCCCTAAACGCAGACATGCAGTCCAAAAGGCCCTGATTCTACACATTTTTAGGGTTCAGGTAGGCTTCAGGGTTGAAGTTCTGCAGTTCGAGGTTGGAGTGGATGTCGGGTTCAGGGGCTTTAGACGTTTGGGTCGGTTTTTGGCTATTTGGGATTCAAGCCTGAGAATGTAGGATCATGGTTTGTGGTGGAGGGTTTAAGTGTGGCGTAACCTTATGATGATGGTTTAGTTTCCACTTCTTTGTTAGGTGGTGTTCATCCTGAAACTTGAGGCCCAAACCCCGAACCATAAACTCCAATCCCCAAACTTTAAGCCTTGTAGCACCCTAAACCCTAAGCCCTAAACCTCAAACAAACCCCATACTCCTTGTTTAGGAGTCCTCCGCCCGGGCACGCCTTGAGGATGAAATTCGCACCTTGCGCGCGCGTGAAGAGGAGCTCCAACAGGTGAGCCATGTCCATGAAAACCCAGGGGGGGTTATGTGTACTATAGTCTAAACTTGTTAAAGGGGGTTATATAGGAGATTATATAGGGGATCATTATAGGGGTTGTTAAGGGGGATGCTAGGAGTTTAGACTATAGCTCATATGGGGTGAAAAAGGATTTAGGCTTTAGAGTATCATTTCCAGGGGGTTAGATGAGGCTTTTCATAGGGAGTAAGCAATTGAAACGAACATGGACACTAGCCTATGTGAAGGTTGATCCCGGCTTTGAAGGTCTCAGCGATTACTGTAGTGTGTAGGGTTCGAGATTGAGGGTTTAAGCTTTTTTGTGTTTGAATATGGGGTTTACCCAGAGGACCCTAGAGGTAGATGGGGACTATCAGGAAGTTGTAGGTGAAACTATACTGACCGACTCTTTGAAAATTAATGTGCAAGGTTTGGGTTTCAGCGTATAGGGTTTTGTGAAGCACGGCGAAGCCCACTTTGAATAAGATCTGGCCGTATTCCCAGTCTGTAAGCCCCAAAACCCTAGCCCTAGAACCTTGTTGTAGCACAGTATTCGGGCTGTTCAGGCAGGTACAGCCTCTGTCCCAAATCACCACAAGCGGTGACTACGATCCTTCTGGGTTTAGTGTTTACCTGAACCCCAAAAGTATTTAGAATGATGACCTTTTGGGCTCTATTTTTAGGTTTTGGGCCATAGGGTTTAGGGTTGGACGCCTCGAGATCCTCGAGGACGCCACACTTCGAAGGTTTTTTTTCCAGAAAAGAAAAACCCAACCCCAAGTCCTGAAATCCCCAACTCTCTAAACAAAACGCCTGAAACCCTAAAGCCCAAACCCGCAAGCCTAAACCCTAAACCCAGGACGCTAAGCCTTAGCCCCAAACCCATGGCCCTCGACCCCAAGGCCTCAACCTCCCTCCAAAAAAAAGGCACCAAGCCTATCCCTGAAGATCCTGAACGCCCAATGTGGTAATATTTACAGGCTTTCAGGACCCAATATAGGTCGTACCTGAACCTCCAAAAGTATGTTTAATGATAGCCTTTTGTGCTACATTTCTGGATTGCCGGCTGTTATTCTAGCGACCTTTGAGTTCCAGCTATTCGTATACTTCCCAGAGAGTCCAAGAACCCAAATATTAGGGCATCAGGTCCCAAATACCATTCAGATGATGGCATTTAGAGGCCCTAAAGCCTGTTTATTTGGGTCCTTGGACCCTTACGTCTTGGATCCCTAAGCCCTAAACCCTAACCCTAAATCCCTAAACCCCTAAACCCTAAACCCCTAACCCTAAACCCTGTAGGGTATGAGGCACTTCGCCAGCGGTCCGCCGAAACTGCGAATGCGGAACGCCGGGCGAGTCAGGCTGAGGCTCGGCTTGCGGCAGCTCGGCCGATCCAAGAAAGGCTTACCCTGAGGGTACATGGACCGAAATATCTGAATCTTAGGGGTTTAGGGCTTAGGGCTCAGGGGTTTAGGGGTTAGGGCTTAGGGTTTAGGGGTTTGAGTTTAGAGGTTTAGGCCAGCCCAACTACTATAATATTGGTATTTTGGCCTTAAAACCCTACTATTTGGGTCCTTGGACCCTTAGGGAAGGTTTACCCTAAGGGTAGATGGACCCAAATATCAGGGCTTTAAGGGGGGTTGTAGGGATCTGTGGGGATATAGAGGGTTCAAGGGTCCAAGGGTCCAAGGGATAAAATATTGGGGCTTAAGGTTCCAAGTACCATTCAGAGTGTAGTATTCGGTTTAAAAAGCCCCAGTATTTGAGTCCCTGGACCCTTGGGGTAAGGCTTTTTGTGAGTGTTTTGGTTTAAGGTGCAGGAGGTTTTGGGAATTGAGAATTCAGGGCTTAGGGCTAAGGATGTATAGGGATTAGAGGATAGTAGTGCGTGATGGGGATTGGCCGTGCAACTCGGGACTTTGCAAGTCCGGGGACAATCATTTGCCCTCAGGGTCCAAGTACCTAATAATCATATACTTACCCAAAACCTGTACTATAATTACCATTACCAAAGCCCTAAGTACCCAATTATGGGGCACATGGACCCTTAGGGTTTGGGGACAAGCATTTTTTCGAACACGATGATGGTTTTGGTGCTGTACAACCCTAGAAGCCCAGTTACCTATATATTGGGTCCCTGTCCTCGGGTCGCTATATACACTTATAACATCTATAACCCAAGAACCTACTATATGGGTACCTGGGCTTCTAGGGCAATTTCGGGTGTGCAGACTTTACAGTGCATGTTCAGGCAGCAAGGGTATGGGTTGGATACTGCCCGACCCTATACACGGCAGATTAAGCCGCCAAAGAAGGATACATTACCTGGCCGCAATCCCCAAACCTATAGATATAGCCCAAAACGCCATTATTCTACATATTTTTCGGGGTTCAGGTACCCCCTGGCTCCCAAACCCTAAATCCTAAACCCTAAGTCTTAAACCCTAAGCCCTTTGAGGCCAAGGAAGAGGAAGTTGCCAATGTGGCATCGAGCGCCTATCAAAGTGCGGAGGATTGTAGTATCTACGCGGATATCGTCCCCCTTAAGTAGACAGAACATGGGGTACATGGGGATCTTATTATGATATACCCAAAACCATATTCTAAATACTTAAGGGGGACTACATGGTTTAGGGCTTAGGGTTTAGAGGGCTTCGAAAAATGTTGGGCTCCTTTAAAGGGGTCATGCGTGATATGTCCATATGGAGAGTTTAGACTTTCCAAAGAGAAGGTCTGGATGTTTATAGCAAGGACTGAGGTATATTGGGGCGTATTCGGGTGACTCTTCGCTTTTGGAAGCTTCCATGTGGGTCAACTTGTGGGTAGAACATGCTAGCCCCAAAGACCTTCGGGTTTGAAAGGCTAGTAGCAACCCTACACGCCAAACCCTAGCAAAGCTTGACTACAAAACCTTGGTCAACTAATCAATCAGTGCTTAAGCGGGAGCCGGGGGGTGGTCAAGATTGGGAGTATTATTTAGTAGACATTTCTGGGCATTGTGGATCCACTCCCCCACTCCCTAAACTCTAAACTTGACCCATTGGGTTAATATAGGGGGTACAGTGGGATAATGGAAAAGAAGCTGAAACTATTATATTATACTCGGATTATATAGGGGTCTTGAAAAGAGTTGGGATTGATGCGGAGTTATGACCTTGGCTAATCCTACACTCGCTTCGAGGCGATACTGTGCATAGCACTAATGGTTGGGGGTGGGCTGGGAGCACGAAGCATAAACGCACATCTAGTTTAGGGTTTAGGGTTCAGGGTTCAGGGTCTAGGGTTAAGGGTTCAGGGTCTAATTCCCACGGCATTCAGTGTTCGAGCCCTAAACCCTAAACCCTAACACTCTAAACCTTAGTGATGTAGACCCATGATTAATAAACCCCATCCCCTTAACCTAATATTAAGGCGCTTAAAAGGAGGGGGTGTATTAATCATGGGTCTCCGTTACCTCTTGCGCTTGGATTTTTCTGGAGTGGCTGAACTAAGTAAATCAAGATTCTTCTTCTCACATGCTTTCAGGGTTTAGGGTTTAAGGGCTTAGGGAGAGATATGACCTTACGCTATACTGGGGATTCTTTGCAGTATCGCCACATACAAAACACAGCTCACTACTCACAACACCCGGCATAAACCAAAGGTCCACGTAATTTTGCACTGGTTTTCCATTGATTCTCTAACATTGCTACATACCCCTCTATATGAGCTATAGTCTGAACTCCTAGTATCCCCCTTAATATGCCCTATAATACCCCCTGTATAACCCCCTTGAAGGAGTTTTCAACGATCATTCTATTTTCACGACGTAAGGGTTAGGTTCATCACATGCCTATCTTGGTTTTATGGTTTCCTAAAAACCCTGAAAACCCTACACCCTAAACCTAAGCCCCAAACCCTACTGTATGCCCTGTACTAAACCCTAAACCCCAAACCCATAACCATAAACTACCTAACCCCAAAAGTCTGTAAAATGACAGCCCTACATCATGAAACAACAGCCGAAAAGGCTATAATTCTACCTACTTTAGTGGTCCAGGTAAACCCTAACCTGAATCACGAGTTCAATCCCTTCTACCTTCTAGGACGCTCGCAGAGCTGCGAGTCGCCTCGCCGAAGTGTCTGAAGAAAATCTCCAACTCCAGGCACAGCTCGAGGAGCTACAGGCCAGAAGAGTAGTTTAGGGTTTAGGGTTTAGGGTTTGGGGTTTGGGTAGTGTACATTGTTCGCTAAGGGTCCAAGGACCCAAATAGTAGGGTTTTACGGCCCAAATACCATTCATCTTATAGTATTTGGGTCCTAAAACCCGATCATTTGGGTCCTTGGACCCTTAGGGGTTACTATTATCAGTATCATTTCCATTATTACCATTAGTTCCATTTTGTTACCATTAGTGCTACTATCGCCATTACTACTATTATTGCTATTCTTAGCATTATCACTATGATTGCTATTTTTGCTATTATTACTATTATATGATTCTTCAATCGATTTTCACCCAACACAAGATAGTTTAGGTTTTTTGTGGCTTACTTAGGCCTGTAGGACAGGGGGTGATAAGACATTACTCCAGAACTCTTCAACACGCTCCTGCTGCCGATGGAGGAAGCATTGTGCAAGCTGTCATACCCCACACCCTGGACCCTGGGCTCCGCGACGTATCACAACCCCAAAAGTATTAGGGTTTAGAGGTTTAGGGGTTTAGGGGTTTAGGGGTTTAGGGTTTAGGGTTTAACTTGGACAGTTTCTTCTCAACCCGCAAGCTCAAGCCCTACGTTGTCCAAGAAAGGTCAAGCTGTTTGAGCCAAAGGAGTAGCTCCCATAATTAGGGTCTCAATTTTGGTGCCCTAAGTATTAGGTGCCGTAATATATTCTATAACCAAAAAGGGCCCATCATCTTGGGAACTACCCAAAGGAATATCTGAATAGCACTACAGGGGGGATACAGGGATTAAATAGGGATAATGGAAAAATAAATGGGAAACTGTAGGGATTATAGGTGTTATATAGGGGTTTTATTGGGGTAATATGTGACGTATTCCTGGTGGCAGAGCCCCAACCGCAAGTTGTTCGGCTTCAGATTTTTGCCTGGGAGCAGCTCTGAGACTTTCTGACAGGAAAGGCTTAGGGTTTAGGGTCTAGGGGCCGCAATCTCAGAGTTGCTTTCGCATTCTGCAAAACGAGCAAGTGCTGGCAGGCATATGAGCTATAGTCTAAACTCCTAGTATCCCCCTTAATGGCTCCTATGGTAGTCCCCTATATAATCCCCTACATAACCCCCTTTAAGGAGTTTAGACGAGAGCTCATGTGGGAGTATCTTGTGTGCAGGCCAGACCATCCCAATGTCAGAAGCTTTGTGCAGCTTGCACCTAGACTCTCACAGACCCTGGACCCTATCTGAACCCAGAAAGTATGTAGAATTATGGCCTTTTTGGGTTGCACTTCTGAGCTTTGGGTTAGATTTTACTTACTTCTGCGGTCCAGGTAGACCTCAGACCCTAAACCCTCAACCTTGCAGTACCTTCCATTTTCTGATCGTTTGCCCTTTTTACACCTGTATATCCTAAACCCTAAGGCCCTAAGCCCTACAAAATCCTAAGCACTAATCCCTATTATAAGCCCTCAACCCTGAACTCTATCACCGGAGCCCTAATCCCTGCACCCTAAACCCATAAACCCCTAAACCCTAAACCCCAAACGCTAAATCCTACGCCTTAATCCCTAAACCCTAAACCACTAAACCCCAGACCTTAAACCTTAATCCCTAAACCCTAGACTTTTAACCTCAGCTGGCAGCAGGTGGGGGCCCAGGAGATGCAGGCGGACAGCCAGCAACAGAAGCACCAACTCCAGGCGAGTAGCGCTTCATCAGGGATCCTAGAAGGTTAGGGTTAAGGGTTTAGGGTTTAGGGTTCCGGGAGAGTCCCCAAGATACAGTCGTAACATAGAGTACGATTGTAGGAGCCTAGGGTTTAGGGTAAAGTATTCCATAAGAAGAATGTCGTCCTATTTGCTTTGACTACCCCAAATTGCACCCACACCAAATAAAGTATGCATCCAAAGGTCTTACACCCGCTGGCTAGCGTCGAACATGAAATATTTTCTCAACAGAATATTACATGAGCTGTAGTCTAAACTCCTGAAAGGGGGTTATATAGGGCATCATAGAGGGGGATATTCTAGTAGTTATTAAGAGGGATACAGGGAGTTTAAACTATAGATTAAATATCCCTAAACCCTGGACCCTAGACACTCAAGCTTATACTTGCTTTCATTGTTTCTCTTACATTCCCCTATATACCTCTACGCGCTAAATCCTAAGCTCTAAACCCTAATTCCCGGGCCCCTCCGCCCCCAAAAGAATAGGCAAGCCGATACCAACTGGCCTCTTGGCTGGCTCAGCGTTTTGGCGTTCAGGGTTTGGGATTTAGAGTCCGGTGCTTTGGATTCAGGTTTAGGTTTTAGGATTTAGGGTTCAGAATCTGGAGTTTAGGGCTTGGGGTTTAGGAGGGATCTGGGGTTTAGGGTGTATACCCTAAACCCTAAACCCTAAACCCATATAGGTTCGGGATTTTGGGGCTAAGGGTTGGTAATGAAGGTTTGGGTTTTTTTGGTGGGGTGGCAGCTTACGGTTTAGGCCTGGGGGGTTGGAGT
The DNA here is from genome assembly GCA_905231905.1 of Symbiodinium pilosum. Taxonomy (NCBI): domain Eukaryota; class Dinophyceae; order Suessiales; family Symbiodiniaceae; genus Symbiodinium; species Symbiodinium pilosum. Next base: position 91,473 of record CAJNIZ010006435.1, read on the forward strand.
AAAGGGTGTTTAGGGTTTAGGGTTTTAGGGTTTAGGGTTTAGGGTTTTAGGGTTTAGGGTTTTAGGGTTTAGGGTCTAGGGCTTCTCTACAATTGCTGAGGAGATTTGGGGCTTAGGTTTGGCGCCTATATTCCGTGGAGCCGAAACCCTAGACCCCAACCCAAAACCCTAAGACCCTAAACCCTAAGACCTGAGACCCTAAACCACAAACCCTAAACCCTAAACCCTAAATGGTAGTTTCCACGTTCTTTTCCATTACACCTAAATAACCCCAATATATCCCCTATATAGACCCAGTATCGTTAAACCCTGAACCCTACTGACCAGTCAACCCAATCCATCCCCGAGTGGACCTTGAAACTACCCCTATACATTTTCCACCTCACCCCATATATAGCCTTAACCCCTCAAAGGGGGTGTTCTATAGGCGATTATGTAGGGGTGCATTATGGGAGTTATTAAGGGGATACTAGGAGTTTAGACTGGAGCTCATATAACGTGAAATAGCCTGCATTCGTAACCCTAAACCCCATGACCCTAGACCACTTTCCTCTGAACTCTAAACCCTTGCCCCTAAACCCTAAACTCCAAACCCTAAACCCTCAACCCTAAGCTCAAAACCGCCATCCTCAAGCCCTGAACACAAAACCCTAAGTCCCAAATCCCAAACCCTCAACCCTAACCCCTAAATCCCAAAACCTTAAGTCCTAAATCCCAAACCCTAAACCTAAACCCTAACCCCTAAATCCCAAACCCTAAATCCTAAATCCCAAGCCGCTTGGCCACAGATTTCTAAGGTTGGAGTCCTTTGCGGTTTAGGGTTTGGGGTTTAGGGTTTGTGGTTTTGGGTTTAGGGTGTGTGGTTTAGGGTTCAGGATTTGGGGTTTGGTGTCCAGGGTTTGGGGTTTTAAGGTTTAGGGTTTGGGGTGTCGAGTTTGGGGTTTAGGGTTTAAGCTTGGAAGTCTCTCAAGTTTATGTCCGCAGACTTCCACAACTGGGCCTCTATGAATACTTTGAGACGTCCCTATATCTGCACATACACACGTGCATAACCGTATGTGTATATATACATGTGTACACATATGTCTGCATATACATAGAAATGTCCTATCTACATCCCTGGGTCCATACTTGAAGGACTGGAAGGTTTTGTTGTAAGCAATATTTCCCCCCCCATAACCACTGTAGTGGCTCCGGTTATCTGGCCCATTCTATCAACCTGCTACGCCCTTCTGAGCCTCCAAGTAGGGTACTCTCATTCCGAGAGAGTGTCTCTCTTCTCAGGAGCTGGTTTCTCCTCCCTAAACCCTAAACCCTAAACCCTAGGGCTTGGGCCTAGGGGCCTCGGGTTGTTGTCCCTCCGCTTAAGATTTCAGTACTCGCGCTTTCGCAAAGGCACGGCCCAAGTAACTCCCAAACTCTCAACCCTTTCAACCCTTCTGAACCTTGCAGCCTTCAACTCCTAGACTCAGAAGCCTAAACCCTAAACCCTAAACCCCAAACCCTAAAGCCCAAACCTTGGAGCCTAAACTTGAAACCTCAAAGCCCAAACCCTTGACCTTGGAAGCCTAGGATTCAACGTCTGCAGAGATTCGCCGGCTGCAGCAAGACAAAGAGGATCTCCAAACTCGGCTTGAGAAGACCCAGAGCAAGGTGCGGGTTAAGAGATTTAGGTTGTAGGGTGCAAGGTAATTATTCCACTGTCCCAAGGCTACCCAGGCGGCATGGGGTTATCTAGGAAGTATATGATTTCTGGGTGTATATACGGCTTAGAGACTTAGAGAGATTTCCCCAAGAATGGAGAATCAAATGGGAAGAAGATAGAACACGAAATCGAAATTGCGCATAGAACGTCTTTATCGGTAGCTATAGTCACCAGGCTCGAGCAAGATGTCATCCTCTTTCTGGGGTTTAATATCTAAGTGGTTGCTGACGCCCTTGGTACGTTCAGGGTCCCTCGAATACTGTCAGGATCTGACCATGCACTCCTTTCGTAGGGTCCTTCTGGATATGATATTTGGTACTTGGGTACTTGGACCCTTAGGTTGCATAATGTTCCAACCTTAAACCCCAAACCATGAACCCTAAACCTATTCCTATATGGTAATGAAACCATGCCTGATGTGGCAGGTGCCACATTCCGAAAACCTACGGAAACAGGCCACAAACAGTTAATTCCCCGATGATGGTGTACAAAAAAGGACTGGCCGGGACGAGTTACAGTCAGCTGTTGAACTTGTACAGGGGTTGTACAATGACTGAAAGCCGAGAGAAGCCTGATCCGAAAGACGGCGGAGAGTTGCTCAGGAAGGATGCAGAGCAGATTTTAGGAAGCCCTTGGTTTAGGGTTTAGGGTTTTCCTGCCATTCAAAGGCTTGTCAAGAGACTGCATCACGACCTGTTCAACAAGAAGAGGTTGCGCGGCCCTGTGGTTGCAGAGCGTGCTGGAATCCGAGTCCGTGAGGCTAGGTTTAATGCCAAAGTGAAGGAGCTCAGACCGCGAGAGAATCTCTTTGTGAGGCACAAACTTGAGAAACTTCTTCAGAAGACAAATTCTATTAACTGGAATCAAATGATGCGTTCATACGATGTCCATCACAGGAGTCAGATTTTTAGGGAGAATGTGCGCTTCGAGCTGGTTGATCGTCAGTATTCTGGGCTAAATGCTACCGAGTGCCAGAAGAATGGAAGCAAGCCCTAGTCGTTAATATATATATATATAAAGGTAAAGGCTCGGAATCTGACCCTGCTAATTACCGCCCCATTTCCCTTCTTAACGTTTCGTATAAAATATATGCCGCCCTCTTACAACAAAGACTAGCGGAGGAAGATGACAAACATCTCCGCTCTACACAGCTCGGTTTTCGAGGACGTTGTATCACATCAGACCCCGCTTTTATCCGTAGAAGACTCCAAGATTACTCCGCCAAAGTAGGCCAGCAGTTTCATATCCTGTTTCTAGATTGGAAGCAGGCCTTTGATAACATCGACCACTCCGTCATGCTAATAGCCCTACGTCGCCTAGGAGTACATCCCCATTACATCTCCACAATCCAAGACTTCTACACGGATCCCACGTTCTGTACCCAGGGATACTCAACGGAAAAAAGCTGGGGAAAGGTACATACGTGAATCCGTCAGGGTTGCCCACTCAGCCCCCATTATGGTAATGACAGTAATGTTTGAAGATGTGGACACCAGACTCAGGGCTCATGGTACTCCGCAAAATACATGGTCAATTGGTAAACCCGTTTATGACCTTGAATATGGCGACCATATAGCATTAATGGCAGTACTCATACCCCAGCTAGAATCCTTCCTAAATGCGGTACAGGTCGAGGCAACCCTCTACCGATTAGAACTCAACACGGAGAAGACTTTTATTTTCCATTTGCAAGCATGGTTGGGCTTCAGGTGTGGTTTCTTCCTATGATCTCATTATTTAGTACTCGCTAACGGAGATCCAGTCCCGGTTACTACAGAGGCAAAATACCTCGGCTCAAAAATCACCTGGGCTACTCCGCCAAAAGCTGCAATCAAGTTCAGAAAGGAAAAAGCTGAAGCAGCCTTTTCTAAACTATATCATGTGTGGTGTAGTAAGATCCCCTGGAAGGCGAAATCCATTATATTCCACCCTGCAATCGTCCCAGTCCTCTTGTATGGTCTAGATCTTTGCTCCCTTGATAAGCAACATTATGAGACAATTGAGGCATGGTATTTCAGATTCTTGCGAAGAGCCTTGTCAATTAAACACTCGTACTACTCCCGAATTTCCAACCAAAGAGTATGAAAGGCAGCAGGAAAACCACACAGACTTTCCCAGAAAATCCTTCAACAACAATTCAAAATCCTTATAAAAATATGTGACTACACCGCCTACGGAACCATTTCATCATGTTGTTTCTTTCACCTGGCTACAAAGACAGGATAAAGTTCATTAAGTCCGAGTCCAGAGGACACCCTGCTAGATATTGGTTTGAGTTAGTTTCTACAGATGTCGCTAGATTACTTAATCGCTACCTTGACTACCACGCCATATCTGGCAGAAGGGATTTCCCTGGACTTAAGCAACCTATCAATCGAGATCCCAAGTTTGGTGAGTACCTGGCAACTGCGCGCACGCGCGGAGCGCAATATTTTCAAATGTACAGCAAAACAGTTGGGAGCGCATGGCAGTCCTAAAAACCTATCCCTATCCACCTGCAGGTTGGATCATACCTACACCTCTAAGCCACACCCCACTTTGTGTACAGAAGAGGGCTTCGGGTTTAGGGTAAAATACTATACACACAGTCAGGTATCCTGAAAAAGGGGGACAGGCGTTTAGGTCTAGCTACTGGTGATGGAACATGTTGCACAACGCTGTACACGTACACGTTAGGATAAGTGGCATTACAAGATACATCGGGCCATACAGGATAGTGAGCATCAGCCGTGTCAGGGGCAGACCGGGTATAGAGGGAGAAGAAGGGGCAGCGCATGTTTTGTTCTTTTCGGGCTGAGCATTTAGGTTCAGAATAAAGGATTTAGGTCCAGGCCTAGGATTAATCTACCCTGATATAAATGCGAGGTAAGCACAAGCATTTACCGATTCAGGATGTGATTAGGGTTCAGAGTGTGGCGTTAGGTTTTGGCGGGATGCGGGTTTGGGGTGTATTTTTTTGTTTTGGAGTTAGCTGTTGAGGACCCCTGACGGTCGCAGTAGCTAAGTAGTTTGCATACCTGTATAACGGTCACGTACACACATGTTTCTCCATAGTTGCATGATTATGAGCACATTCGGTTTACTTGTTCCGTCCCAGTGGGTAGCTCTAAGCACCGCCGGCTTCTGATCCAAAGCCCTAAACCTCCGTCTGGGCTGCTGGATGAGTTGGAAAAATCAGGCGAGCTTCCTTCTTAACTCGAGCTATGGGACATGGCACGTAGGCTGCAGCCAGGTGTGTGCGCTGGAGATCGAACAGCGGCAGCAGCAGGAACATGGGCTGTTTGGGCTTAGGTATTGGGACATGGTTCAGGGATATTAGAGCGCATGATAGGGTTCAGGGTTTAGGGTTCAGTGTTTACGGGTTGGGGTTTAGGTTTCAGGGTTCAGGGTGTGGCTAGCAGCTGGGATTGGGATTCAAGGTGCTTAGGTTTTCGACATGACTCCTATGTACGCCCCAGAAGGCCCCATGACAAAACACCTCATCACGGCGCCCCCGGGGGCTGCAAGACGACCCGGCCAATAAACCAAAGTGTGAGCAAGACATGGTAGTTTCAAGAAACAGGGAACGCCAATAAAGACCACCATAATACTTGCTATAGCCCTTACTTACTTATTCTACGAACCCCTGAAAAGGTACCCCTAACTTTGGGAAACCCTAAGCCCTACACCCTAAACCCTCAACCCTATAGATTCCTTATAAGTATAGTCTAATAGTCTGCATTAAGTAGATGGAATATGGGGTATTCGGGGATCTTATTAGAATATACCCAAAGCCATATTCTATCTACTTAAGGGGGACTATACATAGTCCCCTTTAAAGGGACCCTTACTTTTGGGAAACCCCCACATAGGGCCAGCACTTCATAGGATTTCCAAGGATGGAGCATTCGCAGTTAAAGGGTAAATGGTTTAGGGTTTTTTGGTTTAGGGTTTTAGGGTGTTTGGTTTAGGGTTTGGGGATTTAAGGGTTTAGGGTTTTAGGGTTTCAAGGTTTAGGGTTTTAGGGTTTTAGCAGGGATCTCCGATGCTCTTTTCTTAACTCTGGTACGCATGGGGCCAAGGAATAAACAAGAACAGAAAATACCATATACATACGTGGACCTCCGCACTTGCCACATTCCATCCTAAACCCTTAACCCCCAGACCCCAAGTCCTAAACTGCCTGATTTTGAAAGCAGGGCCTAAGCCTACCTTGACTGCCACGGGGTTTAGGAGTTTAGGGGTTAAGGATGTAGGGGTTCATGTTTCAGTTCAGAGTTTAGGCTTATCTGCCCAACCCTACCTAGCCCTTACATGAGCACGTATCTCAAGGATTCCCAGCTTTAAGCCTCCGCTTGAACATTCTCTTTCCAGGTCCAGGTACCCAAATAATGGGGCTTTAATCCCCAAACACAATTCAGACTAGAGTGTGACCTCCTTTATAATCCCCATTTACAATTCAGACTTTAACGTCATCTGGAAAAGCAGCTCTATGCGGTTCCATGTTACTTTGAGGGGTGGTAAACCGTGAAACCTTAAGCTCTAAACCCTAAACCCTAAACCGCCCTGAAACCCGCGCTGCATCCGGTATTCTGTTGGGAGGCAGGGACTTCTTGTACTCCGCAAGGCCTTATCCTCAAAACCCTAAAAACCTTTAACCCTAGAACCCCCCAAAAGTGCTGACCAAAAAGCAGAAAAACAAAACAACTCTATACAATTCAATAGAACCCTAAAATCCTGAACCCTGGGACAAGGCTGAGTCATGAACAGTTGGTAGTTTCCAGGTGGCCACCTCATTAAACTGGGCAACTTAAAGCGACCTCGCCCGACCTCACCTAAACGGTGGTTTGTATAGGGAATAGTACCACAACGGCCTTGAATGGGGAATTTAAATTGGTCTAAACTACCTTGGTTTAAGGGGCCTACCGCTGATACTAAAAATCCTGCATGACCTTAGTATGCTATAGTACCATAATTCCCAAGGTATAAGGAACCAAGCTCATGCAGGGTTTGTAATTGATATCCACCGTATGTAGGTGGGGCTCTTTGCGGTAGGGAATAGGGTTTGGGGTTTTAGCTAGGGTCAAGTAAGTAGTTTGCTTTGATGGCGGATACCAAAGTTGGCAAGATCATAGGGTGAAACTGGTCTTGGCTGTTTGGTTGACGCGTGAAATAAACAGCCAGTTGGTTCAAACACCAACACCAAAAGCTGCCGCTCGGGCTAGCTCTAGCTTCCCACAGCCTGACAATAATAGCTTTTTGTTTAGGGTTCAGGGTTTAGAGTGGCTGCGGCACTACAAAACAAGCTGTGGGTCTAGTGGGCTTACCACGGGGCTTGATGCAGCGTTTCTTCACAGAGCCTGCTCCTGAAGGATTGCGCTCGTTATTTTTGGCGGGGACATGTAAGAGACTGTTTCTTATTGGGGTTAGTTGGAAATATGGGAAGTAGGGAGCATTCACTTATTCCCCACCAAGCCCCAGTAAGGTTGAGGAGGAGTTTTCATAGTTTCTTATGACCTTGGAGCTCCATTCCCCAAGGGCTTTCAGTTCCTATAAGGCTGCATCTGAGACCCCAAGAATCTTGAGGAGCTGAGGAGCTCCAGCACAGAAGTTGTCATCTTTTCGTTATGACATTGGAGCTCCCCCCTCCCCCCTCCCCCAGAGGGTCTTCATTTTGTTCCAAGAAGGCTGGGTCCGAGATCCCCAAGAAAATGGATCTTCATGACTTTTTTGGTTTAGGATTTAGGGCTTAGAGTTTAGGGTTTAGGATCCTTTCGTTAAGCCAAGCAGAGCTTTGTATGCGTTCCTTTCGGGCTTTAAATTTTAGAGGAAGTCCATCAAGGGGCATTCTTGAGCTTCAATGTTTGTTTGAAGAAGTCAACAACCCCTAAACCCCAAAGCCTGAATGCTAAGCCTTCGACCCTAGCCTTCAACCCCTGACCCCCAAACCCCTAAACCTCAAGCCCCTAAACCCTAAACCCTAAACCCTCCAAAAGGAGCGGAGGCAAGAGCTTCAGGAGCAGCTGCAATCTCAAGGAATTGAGCTCCCTGGAATTTTCTCAGAGGGTCCATGTACCCAGTAATTTTGTACTTGGGTTTTGGGTAATAGTAATTATAACACTGGTTTTAGGTAAGTATATGATTATTAGGTACTTGGACCCTTAGGGTTTTAGCTTAAGATTTAGGGGATAGAGTCTAGGGGGCAGGGTCGCCCAAGTACTGAGGTCCAACAGCACCAATGACTCAAAGTTTTTCCACAACACTGTTCACTCCTCGATCCCCATATGAAATCTCGGGCCTCACTAGTGAGGCGTATTCCTTATCATGAAAGGCATGCGTTAGCAGGGTTATTGGTTAAGGGCAGCCGATTATGACATTAGGTTTGCGATCAGAGGTTCAAGATGTGTCACTTGAGTTCTGGTTCACAGCTGAGGCCCTAAACTCCGAATCCTAAAGCCTGAACCCTAAACCCTAAACCCAAGTCCTAAACCATCCCATATTCTAGCCGGCAAGCCCTAAACGCTGCCCAAGCAGCCCTTCCTTTATGAGGGCTCATGTCTCCTCTCAGCCTCTTGCAAGGCTTTGCACTTGAACAGCCTGAGCCTTTAAACCCTGATCTCCAATTTCCCAACCCTCAACCTCCAAAGCCAAGAAGCGCACCCCAGGGTTTTAGGGCTTACCTGGACTCTCGGGTTGACCCAAAAAATTGGCCATCCTAATATGGGCCTTGATATTGGCCTTAAGGCCAAAGGCGTCCTACAACTCATGCCCCAAGGAAAGAAATGCATGTGTGGGCTTGGAACCTGCTAGATTCCTGTGATGTTCATGCAGTCCCCGGGCCTCTGGAGTGTTTCAACGCTTTCAACGCTTTGCGACCAATAGGAGGCTGATGCCTTTACAGAGAGCATACTTCACGGGAATGCATCCAAAGCAGATCCTACCCACATTCCAAAAGACACCCCTTCCTGAACCAAACAACACCCAAGCAGGACACATAGCATAACCCTAGGGTGGATGGACAAATTCATGAACCACTTAAGATCCCCAACATATTGTTATGGTATATAGGGTATGTAAGTTGGCACATGATTTCCTCCATCCACATTATGACCTCACCGAACACAATAGCATCCATTAAGATTACAAAAGCCCTACCTAAGCCAAAACCCTTTGTCGATCCATGTCACGCTGGTCGTGCGCAGCAAGCATGGCCGTCCGGCACTCTGTGGCTATGGGGATGGAGATCTTAATTTCAGGGTTTGTAGCATTCCTATACCCGCTATGTAGGTCTTCATAGCGCACAGATTTGCACAGGCACGGAATGGAAAAAAAGCTGGGCACATACATAGAGACATAACAGCTACTTGGGGACATATTATGTGTTTGGGTGGGCCAACAACATGAGCTAAAGGACTCATGATGCATATTCTTAGATGCCCAGCTTCTCCCATTCCAAATGGGTTTTGATCAAGTACCTTTGGATTGTGCGCTTTCCGCACGTCCTAGCATGAACGCGGCGCGTTATGCGCGACACTAGGCCGATCCAATCCTCGCCCATTTCGCACAAAAATGAGGCTGGCGAAAAGATGACTGGGGCATCTCTGTTGAGGGCTTCCTCCAACCGTAAACCGACATGCTTAAAGACGTGGAGTGTTGGTTCCATGTGATACACGGCCAGCTTTCGAGACAGGAAGAAATTGGCCAAATAGCTGTAAGAGCCACATATGACATCCACGCAGGCCACAAGTTCTGACGCAATACCCCGACTGAGGAACAGCTTCTGCTTGTGGAGTATCGAAAAGAATTCAAGCAAAGCGCAGCTGCAGTCTTGCATTGCTCGTAGAGCATGTTCGCGATCGCCGCCAGCAGCTAGCAGGGAAACACCTTGCCTTTTGTTCTCTTCCGGCTGAACTGGGCCCTCGCGTAGCAGAAGCAGCAACCAGCGTGCCAGCATCAGCGTGTCAGCCGCCTTCCAACCTGCTTAGGGTCTATTGGGTTCATATAGGGCTTGTAGGGCTTATTTAAGGTTTAGATAGGGCTTATGAGGTTTAAGATTTTTAAGAGACAGACACACAATGTTTTTTTCCAAAATGAAACACGCTATACGCACGAACCGCAAGAACAACCCAGACCCCCTAAAGGATCCAAAACATGGAACCCCCCAATATGAACCCATTACTACATTGGGGAAACTAGAGGATTATATAGGGGGGTTCCAATTTTTGGATCCTTTAGGGGGTCTGGGAAACCATGGTGTTACCAAGAGTCCTCCCCAAGGAAATGCTGACCGCCGTGGCCAGTGCAGCAGGTCTTTTGCGAACCCTTTCAAGTTGGGAGTCTGCTGAATCTCATTCTTACAACACCAGACGAAGTCAGAATGTGCTAGCAGCAATAGCTTCTCAACAGATTCGGAAGACCCAGGCCAAACATTGTAGTCGCCAAGTACGATGATGGAACTTTCCAAGGAATGCCGTCCAACACCCAATTTCAGCAAGTGCATCGGGTCAGATCTGAACATCCGTTCAGGCGCTTCACGTGAATACGGCACAGGCAAAAAGCAACTTGGCCGGATATCCACCCAAGGACGCTGGGCATATAAAGTGTTTCGCCACTGCGCCTGACAAGTGAGGTCTTCCCATGGCAGGCCAGCTTGTCCCGCCAAACAGTGGAAACAAACGCCCTTGTCACCCTGTAGATGCTGAAACGTTCGCGTAAACCTGCCAGCTTTGTTTAGTGCCGGCTGGTCGCCTTTGACGCCGATCAGAACCAGGAACCACTGCTCACCGCCAACTGTTATGCCAGTAGTAAAGGCACGTGCCAAATCCAGTCCAACTTGCGCACACACCTGCCACCACATAGTGTTTTTTTTGCCTTTGTAAAACTTGTGAGGCAGAACATATAGCAGTAGCCGCGAAACTAAAGACGAACCGCTGTTTGTGTCGCCCACGCAGCTCCACATAAGTTCGCTCGTCCAGGTTTTCGTCCTGCAGCTCTTCTGGAACAGTCTGAACGAGTCATGCCCGAAGACTGTTTCAAGCCCGCACACTTGCACGGGCGCCTTGCGCAGGCCTCGCCCTTCATCCGAGTAGAAGTATACAGGGATGCATCTCTCCAGGCATTGACCATGCGCCCCAAAAACTTCATGCGTGGGCTCGTCGTACCAGAACGCCTTCCAGAACGCTCGCAGAAACATTGGCCGAGCAGGATGATCGCGCGTGAATCCACCCAGCAGAACGGATGGACGCCGGACCAACAAGTACTCGAACCAGGTTTGAACTTGCAACATCGGGGCCCAATGGAGGCCCCTGTTCCAGAAATAAATGTTCAAAGGTATTGTCATTCCCCAACCAGCGATTGTCTTGTGCAGAGCCACCTCTGCCCGTGGCAGCGTTGTAGCACTCAGTGATGCCACACCCTGCAGAATGTAGGGCGCCTCTTTGTGCGCAGCTTTTGCGAAGCGAACAACATTCGCCCCCGAATCCTTGCTATAACACAAATGCCCCGGTGCAACAGACAAATTGCCTCAAACAAGCAGGAAAACTTGCAAAAAACACCCTGCTTCTGAAAGCTAACAAGGTACTCCACTTGCCAGTGATTGAACAAGCTGCAGGGCTGTTGGCCCTGGTTTTCCATCACCTGCGAAGGGGGGCTTCAACTTGCATTACAGCGACGCTTTCGAAAATCTTCCTTTATGAAATCCAGTCAAAAATTTCCAAGTGGGCGTAAAAAAAACAAAACTGGAGTGAACCCTTCAAGGTACCTAGTCCGGAAGAAACGCTTTTTCTAGGTAGGTTGAGATATGTAAGTATATAGACATACACCCGCAAGGAAATAATTGTGTAATGGGTTCCACATTTAGAAAGGGAAGTCTTCATGTTGGTGAGCGCTAGCAGCATTTCTTGGGTTCCTTGGTTGTGCACAACGCTTGGGATTTGTGTGGGCCTCAGGGAAGGTTGGTACTTGCGTGCGCAGGGTTGCCTAGGCAAGTAAGGAAGTTGTAATAGAACGTGAATGGGGCCCTATATGAAAACCCACACCGTACTAGAATTTAGGTGGAATAGGGGTTGCAGAAAATTCTTATAATGTGTAGGAGCTAGTGATGCTTTGGGAACTGGAGCAATCATTTATAGGGGTTGCAAAATGCTTGGGGCATCGATCTTCCAGGAGCACAGAGATACGAGTTGTAGATAAACGTTTTGAAGGGAATAATGTTAGGGGGCCTCAGGGCAATAGAAAATCAGTGCAAGATGTTCGCCTTTCATTCTAGGGGGACCCCTTCTAACAGCAGCCTCACAGACCCGGAATCCCAACTGCGCTAGGTTTAGGGCTTATATAGGGTTTATATAGTTTAGCGTTTGTATATAGGGTTTATAGAGTTTGTAGGGTTTATAGGGTTTAAGGGCTTACAAGGTTTAAAGGGGGTTCAGGTTTATACAAGGTTTAGGGTTCTGATTCCCTACATCCCACCGTCTACCGTCTCATCTTGGATCACAAACACTTTGGCAACTGATATTTTGACGCTAAAAATTCCTCCATGACCTTAAGTATGATTAGGGTACTGCCCCAGCCCAATACCTATCTATGATAGGGGGCTTAAGATTAAGGGATGGAAATACAATCACGCCCAAACTCTGATTATCAAACATTTTTTATTGGGCGGGGGAAGTGTCCTAAATACTTCTATTTTCAGATACCCTGGGTCTAGCGCGATCATGCACGATTCTGTGAGGATCTGCCAAAACAGCAACCATACGAGAGTCGCCTGAATGTTTGATCTCACAGTAGGGGAACACTACAACAAACTAGGAACCATGTATATACCACGAACTAGAAAAGACAATGACTACGACCTCGGGAGCAAGACTGTAGACCAATTAAGACCCATCCTGAACTGTCCCCATTTTCGCAAGAAGCGGAGCAGTGTGTGTAGCACACTGTGACACTTTGCTCGGCCCTCCGAGGCTGGACCACGAACGCGCGCATGTGGAGAGCTGTCAGGCTCTCAAAATGAGCTTCTAAGATCAAGGACGTACGTGTCAAGTTGTTTTTGTGTAAGCCAGGTTTCCGGATTTATCTATCACTGCTCAAGTGAGGCTTTGTCAGGGTTGTCCAGTAAAGGGTTCACATAGTATTGCGATTGTACCAAGAACTCAAAACTACTAGGGTCAGGCTGCTGAAGGGCTATGTACATGTAGTCCACCATTTCATGTACGTCGGGTGATCATTTGGGGTTGCAGAGAAAAATGTGGCTTGCATCTTCAGGCGCATGTGTTCCCTACATGGGGGTTTGAAAAATTGGGGGTACCTTTTTGGGGGTCCCTATAATGAGGACTATAGTATTGCGGGCCCGACGTAGGGAAACCGATTTAGGGAAACTACCGAATCTTTGCATGTACGCTACACTTCCACTGTAGAAGCTCCATGAGCCGTGCGCGCGGAATCCCTTAAAGATTTAGGCGCTGGTCTTGCCAGTCTTGCGCGAAACCGGGGGCTTGGACTTGGATGCTTTCTTAGGGGGCTCTGGGGTTTCCTCATCCTCCGCTTCCTCCACCTCTTCTTCCTCCTCCTCTACGGGAGCCTTCGCCTTTGCTTTGGCTTTAGTCTTTGGGATGCCCTTGGCTTTTGCCTTTGGTGGCCCCGCTCCCTCAGCTCGGGGCTTTTTGGGCGCAAGCGCCTTGCCACGGGACTCGATGTTCAGGCACTCCAATGCCCTTACATGACAGCTCACAGAACCACAATAATGAAACACTTGTCCTGAGATGAGGCCCTTTCAAATTCGTAGAAAGCTGACTTCAATGGGTCGAGTAACGCCCGCTTCGCCTTGTTGTAGTAGCTCAGAAGACTGTCCTGCCTTGTGTACAGCCAGGGAACGTAATAACTCACTAACCCCTAGAATTACTAGTGGCCTCATGAATGATTCCCCCCAAAAAAGTACTGTAATCAAGGAATAAGTAGCATCCGGCTCGAGAATCCTTCAATGGATCCCTCACACCAGATTTCATTGATATTCTCCTGACACTCCTCCAAGGTAGCGGCCGTGGTGGCCATCTTGGACAACAGTCTGAGCAAGAATCTCAGAAACCCTATCGCCTTCAGAGGTATGGGCTTTGGTGGCGCTAGGTTCGGCGCGGGTCCGTAGGAATGATCATGGGGAGACATATGGGTTGCTAAGAGTTCTGTGTTGGCGGGGCCGGGGATCTGCATGTTTTCTCAAATTATGTCAGGGAACTGCTTCATCTGATCAGTGAGGTCACTCTGAGGGATATGCTTGAACTTGTCTCTCACATCACCGAGTTTCGAAACACGTTGCATGATGCTCTTCAGGTAGGTCTGGGCAAGCGTATCGGGCGCGGCCCCTCCTTCTAGGGTCGGCATGGACAAGTCTTGGTCCACACCACCTTGATTTGTTGGGAAGGGCCAGCAAGCCTATATAAACCCTGAACCCTATAAACCCTATAAACCCTCAACCCTAAACCCTATATATACCCTGAACCATCTACAATCTTAAGTGCTAGCAAAACCCTATAAACCCTGAATCCTTTAAAACCTATATAAACCCTCGGCCCTATAGGAACTCTAAACCGTCTAGTGAGGGGATTACGGGGGTATAGTGGCTATATCTATTCCAACAAAGAACATGTACTGCTCCCTGTCCAAAGAGCCTGAACCACTTGGAACTGCCTGGGCCGAATGCCCCACATCACCCAAGCTCGCGATGTTGAAGTCCATGTTCTTCCCCAGAACCAGTGACCCATCCTGACCCTTCTCCATCTCCGCGTTGTACGAGACAGTCTCCTGCTCCCGCTGCCGCTGCAAGGCTTTCATGCTGGCCGTGACCTTTTTCTCCACCCAGAAGGTGGTCCTCTTGGAATTGTATGTGTCAGCCTAGCCGGTCTGGGATATACTACGTCAAGATAAATCAGAATGCGCGATGTTAAGTTGGGGGAAGGCTGAAATTGAGAATCGTGCTCAATTCCTTTTGGATTTTAAGTCTATACGACCTGTGTATAAAAGTAAAGGTTGCAGATCACTACCAGGTAGCACGCTTCATGGCGGGGTTGGTCTCGGCTAGGGCCTTGATCTCCTTGATCCGCTCCCTTAGAACATGTTTTTATAAAGTCAAGATTTATACAGGGGTCTATATCTAGGTTCCCGGACTATACAAAGCTGTCCCTAGGGTTCGAGGGGTTGAAGGTTTTTCGGGTTTATAGGGTTGACATAAGATTTCAGGGGTTCTGGAGGGTACAGTTCAGACACAAACAAGATGCGCACACTTATATTTGAATCGCATGCAAAGGCTCTCCGAAATCTTCAGCAAATCCCGCATTTCGGCTTCCGTATGAAAATCACCGGTGACTTCGAGCTCCATGCTCTTTTCCTTTTCAAAGAAGAGGTTGACCTCCTTGAGGAATGCGTCCTCACGGCCGCACGCCAGGGGAAAAACAATTTACAAATAGGTATGTTGAGCAGACTATGTTGGCCCTGCGTGAGGCGTGGGGTCCTTCTGGCAATCAGCTTTCAGGAAAATCCTGATAAGATTGTCCCTGGACTTGCCGGGGGTGGACCATGCCTTGTGCACCTCGTCCGGCACCAGCAAGGAACCATTGGCCCGTCTTCGGCAGAAGCGGCGAAGTTTCTGCTTCACCGCCTGCGTCGCCCCTGAGATGTCCTTGCCATCATCATCATCACGCACATCCTCATCCTCGTCGCCAGCGTCGGCCTTCCCGCGCTTGTTCTGCAAAGAGTCCAGCTTTTTTGGACATGTCAGCCAAGAGGGCGTCCCGCTTGGCCAACTCCAGCTGCAAGTTCTGAAGGTGTTTCGTCAACTTCTGCACCTTCCACGACTCCTCATCCGCCGTTGAAGAAGTAGCATCAGATAGGCGATCCGACTGACTCATGCGCATCTCCATTTCCTTCGTGAAGTCCTCCTCGTCAAAGGTAGCCTGGAATCATCGGACGTGGATACAACGACTTCACAGTATACAGAGCTCCCACTCCATGCTCTTATACAAAATGAAATGGGAATTTGGTATTCAATTGAACCTTGCCATGCCCAGGCTTTTGCGGGGTTTCGAACGCATTCTGGTAAGGGTCCCTTGTAGAGGCCTTCTCTGGGCTTGGGGAGGCGAGCCCAAAAGCTTTAAGCCTCGTCATGAGGTCCCCTGCGCTCAAGTCATCATCCTGCTCTTCTGGGCGAGGCTGGGTCGCGGGGATTTCAGGTGAGTCCACTTGCAGGGTTGATTGCCATGAAGATGAGTCTTCTGGAATCTTGGCCGGGGAGGGCGATACAATCCTAGACTTCTTCGCATCCTGGGTCAGCAGGGGTGAGGGCGCATGTGCATTCTTGACTGGGGTAGAGAGGGTTGCCCGCTTGTGGGTGGCGCGCATGGCATCCTCCTCCGCTTTGATGAGCTGCTGAAGCTCCTATGTTTGTCGATGTTAAGGGTAACGTAATTTTTTTGGCACTATCGGGGTTTGAAGTAGCAAGGCTGCAATCTCCAGACCTATGGGGTTTTGAATAGAGACGTTCCCTGATAACGCTCCCTTTCAAAATTCTTTATAAGTTGTAGGAAGTCGACAACATTCAAGGGGCCATACCAAAAGATCGCATGTGGGGCTCATGAAATTAAATCTTGAGGCTTCTCCTGAATACGCTTCTCACGCACACTGGGTGAGCTCGGTTCTTGCTTGCATTGTTGAGCATCAAGCGAAACCAGCCCAGCTTTCAGTGTGTCTGCAGACCACGCCCTAGAAGGAAGGTGCATCTGGCTACCACGGGACTCTGACATGTAAGGTTCCCAGCACAACTGTAACCCCTCAAAACCAACTAACTTGAGGCTTGAGCATTTCACAAGATGTCCAATCTCATGGGGAGTATGAACATTGCCTGACAAGCGTTGGCATGTCCCTAACCCCAGGAAGATCCAAGGAAAAATTCCGCCCGTACATATGTATAAAGAGAATTATATATATATATATCTAGAGAGAGAGAGAGAGAGAGAGAGAGAGACACCCGCAATAAACAACCCTGTAGAACCATTTTGTCTTGGGGGGGCTTTCATTATCTGTATTGGATCCTTCTGGGGTCAGGTCAGGGCATAGCGGAAAGAACTTTCATCCTGAAGCTGCGTCGCTATCGAGAGTGCCGAAAAAACACTCATAAAATCCACTGCAACGTCGCGAATTAGAGAAACCGTTGTAATTTGATTCACCCAATCTTGTGGACGATTCTTGAGATGCCACACATGAAGTAAAATACATATACCACAAAATCCACAGTCTCTTTGCGCTCTTTGCATTAGCTGTAGAACGGTCGCCCTGTTACCTCTACCCTTACTTTTTGGGGGGAATCAGACAACGGAATACCACATACACAAAATAGGGCCCCGGATCACAGTAGTTGACCCCCTCACCTCCCCTAGCAATGTTTTGATTGCCAGGGCAGCGCTGGAATCGATGGATCAAGGAGGCTTCAAGGAGTCCGGCACTCAAGCTGTCGGGCACAACAGCCAAAACTCGCGTCTCCATCCATTTGGTCCGATCCTTTACATAATGAGACCATCTAGGACATGGATTTCTGGTCAAGCCTACTTTGAACATGGCCGGAGACTTCGAGTATATACTCCGGATGCTGAGTACACAATGCTGCACTAGCTCAGAAGCCAGCTTCCATTTGGAGATGTCAAAGGAGATATGGGAGGTCATGAAACCAGTGCTTTCAAGATCTGGAATAACTTCCTTCTGCAGCCTCGGAAGATCGCGAAGATTATCAGGCAAACATGACAGCCAATACCAAGGGTTGCGTCGAAGAACTTGTGATGCTGCAGGCTTCGTCACCACATCAGGTTCTAAAAGGGGAAGCACTTTTCTTGAGCTTGTGCTCTAGATCTTGGATGACCTGCCGCAACAACTTCACATCCTCTTCTAACTGCATAGCTTTGGCTGTTTGAATATCAAGAGCCCGCTTCAGACTCTGACAGGAACATGTGCCTGTAGAACGAGAATCCAACCAGGCTTCATGGAGCGATGCTCCATCCTCTTCCTCATCCCAAAGCAGCGAAG
The DNA here is from genome assembly GCA_905231905.1 of Symbiodinium pilosum. Classification (NCBI taxonomy): domain Eukaryota; class Dinophyceae; order Suessiales; family Symbiodiniaceae; genus Symbiodinium; species Symbiodinium pilosum. The sequence goes on from CAJNIZ010006435.1 coordinate 109,219, forward strand.
CAAGACTCCGCAGTCTCTTGCCCCCCATTCTTTACAAATACATGGCCCGACCTATGTAGATGGGGAGTGGTCAAAATTGGATGGCCATCTGAAAGCGTTGCGCAACATTTAGCTAGGGCATTCAGGGCTTGGTAGAAACCTTGTACACACAATTGAGTGACTGTGTCAGGCATCAAACCGATGAAGCCTAGCTCACCGCATATCTCTTGAGGTCGGACAAACTGGAAGCAGCCGCATGCGCATGCTTGCTTGGAGCTCGAAATCTTGCCAGGCTTATTCAGCTAGCTTGCCACACTCTTTTATGCCCCAACTACCGTCGCGCAGCAACTGTACTTCCAAAACCAGCCCTGGTGGGCGCAACCACGGTCTGGAATGGCCTCTAGACACAGTACTCCTTGGGACATCTTACCATTCCTGGACACTCCATGAATGTTCCGGGACTCAGTTTGGGGGCTTAAGGCGTGGTTCATGAGGTACAATGAGGAATACACGAGTGGATGCCTTGGGTTTGTCTCGCGAAACCATGGAAATCTAGGGTTTTGCAGAGGATTCTGTAAGGTTTTTTAGAAGGTGTACGGGTTTGTACGGGTTTGTACGGGTTTGTACGGGGCTTGTACGGGTTTTGTATGGGTTTGTACAGGATTTTAATCGGGACCTGTACGGGTTGTACGGGTTTGTACGGGTTTGTGCGGGCTGTACGGGGGGTGTATGGAGGGGTAGGGGCGTACGGGAATATTTGCCTTAATACGGCTTCTGTACGGGTTGCATTTTTTGCTAAGTAGCACCAAAATCCGAACAACTCGATTAAGGTCTCATTGAGGCCATCCATCCCAAACATTTGGTCTCGGGAACAGCCACAGCCCTCGTCCAGCCAGATATTGTGAGCATTTTTCTGCTATCGGTCCCCTTTATCTAGACCTAGGCCAGCAAATGTGTGTGCCCCTCCAGAAACACCCTACACAACCATAGAATTCTGATGAGGCTGTGGTTTACAAGACACACATAGGCGTATTTAGAGAGATATATACCTTCTGAGGACACATAGAAGCCCAATTCTGAGTGTTCTAGGTCCCCCCAAAGTCACACCCATTGCACTGGCAAGACCCAACAAGGAAACAGAATCTAGCTCAACGTTGATTGCCGAACTCCCATGGACCCTGTAAGCCCCGTGCAAGCCCGACAACTTCGACCCTAGACTTCCAAGAGCCTATTAGAGTTTATAGAGTTTAGGGTATCAGTTTTATATAGAGATATATCGGGCTTGATAGGGGCTCCATAGGGAAAATGGAAAAGAAAGCGGAAGCTACTAATTTCGGGTTTATATATAGGGTTTAGGGTGAGCTAGTCCCCCACGCAGTAGTGGGCACCAGTAACGACTAATTATTGCTGGTAAATTATAAGGACCTATCAACTCCATGTTTATAGGCGCTATAATACTGTAGGGTGGGACTGACCTATACACCCACAACTTGAAGATTCATACGCCATGCATGGACCCTAAAATCAGTAATCGTTCACATTGTCCCGGTATTCTAACCTATTCATTTTCCGTTTTATACCCGTGAAATTGGGACAGGTACAATTGCCACAACTGCGATTCAAAGAGTTCATTTGTATCCCCAGTCAACCTGGCAAAAGCATCCTCTGGCAAGGGGGAGGGCGCACCGTACTTCTTTGTCAACCCGAACTTGACCGCCTGCTTCAGAAGTGGCATGGTGCTGGCCTGAGCCGAAGCATGGATCTAGGGGAGTTCAGGAGATTCAGGAGAACTCTACATGTCAGGGCAAATGTTGCGGTGCCACATTCTACAATCGTCCGAAACACTGACATCGGCACTCGTGCAAAACACTGACATCGGCACATTATTCATTCAGCCGCAAGCGTAACACCCTAACGAAAGCTTTTAAGAAAGCTCCGTAGCGGAAAAGGTTTGGCGAAGCAACTCCTCCTCAATCATAAGAGCCCAACATCAAGAAATGCTCGAGGATGCCCCTTCATAAGCTCAGAGCTGCATTGGCCAAAGCTGAAGCTGTCTGTGTCTAGAACACATCTCAGCCAATTTGCTGCACGCAGCGAAAGTCTACGATGCCGAAAAAGCTGTGTGTGGAATGCCTACCACATGCCTCATTTAGTCTCGTCCATATCTCAGAGCTATTCTTTTGGTCGTTCCACACACTGCTCGGCCACTTCTACAAACCTTGTTCGGCCCAAACACAATCAGGCAAACTTGTTCAAATAGTTACTCTTTGCTGTCTCCAATGCTTTCTTCACCTTCGCCGACATGGCGCCATTTGCCTTCTCAATGATCTCCGCCTCAGCTAGTCAGGAACTTATAGTGGCTTTCTTGTCGCTTGCTGGGTTCCTACAGGGATATGTGTACGGCAGGGGGCTATAGATACTGATCATTAGGGTTGCTTTGGTCTGCTGATAGAATCTAAGATATATATATATATACACGCATGTAGGTCCCCCGCGCACTTGATTGCGTGGCCAGCTATCTCGGTCATAGTGCCCATGGAGCCCAAGAGAACAACCTTCGGGAAATTCGGGAAATGCAAGTTGAGAGAACATCTTTCTATAGAAGTAGGATTGCTCTTGAATTTGGGAATTATACAAAACAAATTGTTACGCGACCACAGCCTCCTTGCCCTTCTCTTCCCCGGACTTGAGTTTGACACCAATCCTGTTCTTGGTCCAGTAGACATTGAGCTCCGCATAAGTGAACTCCGGCACATTCCAGGACGCACGCAATTCTCTTTCGGCTGCATCACCCTTGCGCTTTTTGGCTGCAGCATTCTCAGCAGCTTCGGTGGAACCTGCAGGATTTGAATCCATGTTGTCGCCAGACGCCGCATCCTGATCTGCTGCTTCAGCTGCTTTGCTCTGGGCCTTTGCTTTCGATTGCTTTGCTGGCTCCTCGTTCTCCTGTGTTTGTTTGTCACGACCACGACCCCTGCCCCGGCCCCGCCCGCGACCATGTGAGGTCTTTGCATCAGCCTGTTTGTCCGGGCCCTGCCCTGCAGAATCTCCCGTACTTCTGCCCCTACCACGTCCCCTGCCCCCCTTGCCCCGTCCACGTGGGCCGGGCTTTGCGTCAGCTTTGCTATCATTGGCTGTCACGTCCTGGTCCTTCTTCATAGGTCCAGCGCCCTGCCATCCATAATTATGGAAAACCGTAAAACCATATAAAGCATCTACATTCGAAATACTTAATGATGTACTTGTTCCTCAGCATGCGCCTGCAACTCATACTCTGCAGCACGCTCTGCCATAGACTGCATTCCAGGTGGCTGGAGATTCACCCCGCAGGTCTTCGCCGGAGCTTCAGGCAACGGCATGGACTTGTTGGGCTCAGGGGGGCTAGGATTTGGATGAGGAACTGGGCTGGGCGAGGCATCAACAGCATCACCCAGGAAGCAATCACTAGATTCCGCACCATTTGTGGAGGGTTCAGGTACGTTGATGGTAAGGCTCGTGCTTGGGCCAGCTTCGAATACCTCAGGTGCCTGCTCAGGCACCTGGGAGTCCTCAATAAGCATAACCTCATCAAGCATGCTGCTGTCTGCACAAAAGCTTCTGCGCCCCTTTCGCAAGGCCGGTTGCAAGTCCTTCTCACCCTGGGGCCCTGCAGCGTCCTTCATACACAAGCGCACCGCAGCTTCAACATCATAGTCAGGACACGTGTCCAAACAACCTCAGGCATGACTTGAACTGAATGAAGTGGATTCAGGCCACGCAGTGTGTGTGTGTGTGTTATACGTGCAAACTCCTAATGATTTCTGCTTGCGACCAGCTACTGGGATCAACCAACGCCGGTGCCAGGCATCTGGACGGGGCCTGGCCATCCAGGGCAGCTCGCTGCCTCTTCCTGAGCTTCGGAGACACATGGGCAGTCGATAGCAGAAGCCATGGTTTTTGCAATGACTTTACTTGAGGATCAGCCTGGTAATTGTTGGCAAGCGTCTGTAGCTGCTCCAATTCCTTCTTCAATAGCTCCAGACGGGTTGCAGTCACATTCGAGGGAGTTGGGGCTGCTCGGATCCGACATATCCACTAGGTCTACGAGCTCTGGGATTTCAGACTCTGCAGGCCTCGAACGTCCTTGTGTTTGCTGATCCATGACAGGTTCTGGCTCATCTAGACCCTGCAGGCTCTCAGCAGAGGCCTTTCGGGGCTCAAGCCCGGGATCATGGACTTCATCCCTCGAAGCTGGGCCCAAGCCCTCCTGGCTTCCACGCTCACTTACCTTGGGATTAGAATTCAGAGGTCTATGGGGTCGCATGCTTGTATAATCCCATCATGTGGCGAGTGGCTTTCAATGTGCATCAAAAGTTTCCTACAACGCAGTAGCAGCACCCCTCCAGGGCTCTCTTCCGCATCCTCTTCCTCTTCATCGTCCTGCTCCTCTTCATGGTCACGCATCGCCTCATCGCCGGACGTGATGTAATTGTGGCTCTCCTCGTCCTCTTCCTGGGAAGATGCAAAGGGGCTTTGCTAGACAAGCTGGTTACACAATCTGCCTCTGAGCACTCATCTTACCATCACTTGAGCATCTAGGTACACTGCTACACAAGATGGGCAAAAGCCGTGGCGCTAGGCGAAAGCAATAGCTAATGAAGTCTGGCAAGCCTGATGTAAACATGAGCTACACAATGTTCAGGAAAGTTTCATCATCTTCCTGGTCGAGCTCTGGAAGGCGGCTCGGGAACCATTTTGCTAGCAAGATGCGTTTGAGATCTCGCATTTGCTCGTCCTTACCATCAGCATGAATCGGTTTCCACAATTCTTAGTGTTTGGGGTTGGGAAACACAGGACCACGTGCAGCCTGCATGAGAACTATAGCCATGGCAAGTGTCTCGCGGACGTCCTGTGGCACTGAGACGTTTCACAAACAGGGCCATAAACTTCCGCAACCCCCACGTGTCGCAATCGATGTGCTTCGTGATGGGAGCTTTGCCAATTTTTTTCCAGAGGGCCAGCACCTGAAGAAAAGTTGAACAGGTTTATCAACTCAGCTGCATTCCTACAAGTTGGCAAGTTGAGTAGGCTGAGGCACCTGAGGCTGAATTGCCTCCAACGACACACCTCGTGGCTTGGCAAGGGAGCACCGTGTCCACGCCACAAACAATGGCTTCAGTACCTGGTAGTTCATCTTGGCAGCTCTAAACGACGCTACGCCAACTGAGTCCTCATTGGGCCACAGAAGCATACAGTTGTTCCAGAGAACACTTCGGCGGATTTCGTCCACCTGTTCCCACTCCTGAGCCAGGCCCTCTAGCTGGTCTTTAGACCGAGGCATCTTTCCGCGGCGCGAGCGCCGGACCATTTTGTGCAAGATGAGGAATGCAAAGCAAGTCAGTTCTGAAATCGTATCCAGCTGCTACTCTATGGTATGACCCTGACTTACACATGTTTCAATTGATTGTGCCTGAGCCAAGTCTGAGGAATCGTAGGCAGCTGCACTGTTCTCATCGCTGCTATTCATACTTGGCTTGGACAGCCAGAGAGGGCACAGTCTCTAGAGTATTTCGAAAAATTACACAACCCTTCTGATCATAGGTATAACTTGACCTCACCCTATACGGAACGTACGAACCGTGCCCCTGTGATCACCCTACTTTCCCAACCATGTGTGGACCATGGGGCCCCGACTTGTAAGGCCTTTCGTAGCTCACACCGCTCGAATCACCTGCGGGCAGGCAGAGGATGAGTGAGGGGGCGACCACGCAGTGATGTGCACATTTTGAGCAACATTACACCAGCATCCATCCCTTAATCCATGCGCGTGCTATATATCAGCATGCACAGACACCGTGGGCAAGCTCATCGATAAAAAGCCAGCCTGGTCAATCTTCAGTCCACCCATGCACCATGCTCCGCAGGGGCGCGGGAGTTTGATACACTACGGTTATGGTTGTTTTGAGTGCTGAGGGGTGCTGCACTGGAAATGCAGGTATTCATGCAATAGCTAAGGGATGTTTGGTGGAATCGCCTTTATGTCTAAAGGGCATATGCATGCACCAAATACTTTTATTCCTCTAACTATTCAGGGAGATAAATGCCACCATTTGGACATCGAGATCTGCATGGGCCGGAAAGGCCTGCGAAGCTGGCAGAGGTCTTATGGGGAGTTCGGGTTATCCAGGACTAGAAAAACATTAGCCAAGTGTGAGAATTAGATATGGCGGCAGGAAGACTTCATCAGAAGCAAAAGCAGCAGCAGCAGCAGTGCAGCAGCAATCATGTCCCTGTCTTAACTGGTTGATGTAGTATGGGTAGGTATTGGGTACTGCGCCCACTAATTAACAGTTGGATAATATTCATAATATAGCTATATAGAACCCTTAATATGTCCCCTATTATAGACTGTTAATTGGTGAGCGCAGGAACCAAGGTTTGCACCTATCTTTGGTGGCGTAAATGCAGCTAAGCACATCATAGCCCTTCCAGGCTTCCATATTGGACTTAAGTCCAATTTTGTGTAAAAGTCCAAAACAGGATTCAATATTGGCCGCGCCCAAAATATTGGGTCAAACGGCAACTCCAGGTAGGGCTTAGGGTTCAACAGAGGCACACAGCTGATAGGAGCCACGAACAGGTATGCGGCAAAATATGACTATGCTCTAGACTGACCCGCGCCACGAACCCTGGAGCCTAAACCGTGTTGATCCTCCAAGTCGACTTCTGAAAATCCCTACGCCCTAAACCCCACTTTGAATTACCCATGATGAAACAGACCCTCTACACTGTGTAGGGGCAACCCCCAGTAATTTTCCAGGGTCGCCCAAACCCTTAGACTCTGCATCCTAAACCCTAGACCTTGAATCCTTGTAGAGGTTTAGGGTTTAGGGTTTGGGTTTCGGGTTATAACCCTAAGCCCCAAACCATAAACCCCAAATTCTAAAAACAAGAAATCCTAAAACCCACCCTTCAAAAACCCTAAACCCTAAACCCTGAATCCTAAACCCTCAACCCTAAACCCTAAACGCTAAGATCAACCCAGGCTGAAAGAAGCCCAAGACCTGTCAGCGCAGATGGCTTTGGAGCTTCAGGAGCTCC